>LAPY01000174.1:3022-15099 GCA_000970635.1 Eragrostis tef
GGGGGGCCCCCCCGGCGGAGCCGCTCCAAGCAGACACGGCGGCGGAGCTAAGGCGCGGCGCGGCTCTCCTCAAAGGCGCGATGGTGGGCCTTGGCGCGGCAAGCCCCCGGCAGCATCTACGGAGGCGGAGCCCCGGCGCGGCGCAGCTTCCTCTTCCCGTCGCCGGCGTGGCCCTCCTCTTCTCTTGACGGCGCGGCCACCAGCGGCGGAGCCCGGCATGGTGCAGAACCCGGCGGCATACGCCCGGCGCAGCTCTTCTTCCCGTCGACGGCGCGCCCACCTCTTCTTCCCGTCGACGGCGCGGCCCCTCCTCTTCCCCATGACGTGTCCACGGTGGAGCGGCACGTCTCCTCTTCCTCAGATTTGTGTGTGGCCCAGCTCCTCCCTTGAAGACGGCGCGGCGGACTCCTACCTCAACGACGTCTCTAAGGCCCGGTGCGGCGCTGCGGGTTCGAGGCTTGTCGACGGCGCCACCGTGACGACGACGACGGTGGCCTCCCTCGTCAAGAGCGGCGACTCCTTTCTCTCCCTCCTCTTCCCCTCGACGGACGACGAGATCCGTTTTGAACTTGACGGGATCCGTTCTGAACCCGACGAGATCTGTTCTGAACTGAAAATCTGAGGTGGAAGGCTGCTCCAGCTATATTTTTTTTTGTTTTCAAAAATCAACAGTGCTGAAAATAAGCACTATAGCGGTGGTTGATGTTATACCTATAAATATTTATTTTTAGCGACACAAGCGTAGCGGCCATTGCTATAGTACTTTTTGACCCGTCGCTAAGTGCATTATTATTGTAGTGTACGTCCCCTGGCTTCGTCCCTGCACTTTTGACCTCTTGGTTCTCAGTTCGTCGCACGGGATGATGATTTAGAACTATTACATCTAATTCACGGCATCTACGTCATATTACATTAACTCAGACTAACCAGCTGCTTGACGAAGAAAGATCCCGCTTTTGGCCACCGACACTATTGGCTAACCGTAGTTCTCCCCAAGGAGCTCGGCTAATGGACTCCCTCCCAGCAGCAACACCCCGGAGGACTCCTGTCAGTACCGTTGATAGTTTATGAAATGAATCAACACTCTTTGTTAGTTAAGCAACAGTTTTACAAACTAGACTCTAATTAAGTACTCCCTCTTTTCACTTTTAGTTTAGATGTCGTTTTGGAGTTGAGGGCGAGAATTAAATAGAAGTGAAAAGGATGGGTGTATTAAAAACGAGGAGAAGAGGGAAAGAGAAAGAGATAGATGTGTACTGAAAAAGAAAATATTGTAGTACTAAGAGGAAATGGTGCATTGAAAAGTGAAAATGTCATGTACTTTGAGCGAGAATTTTAGAACGAAGAATAAGATATATTGTTCACCTTGGTAACAATTCCTATAGTATTCTGGCACCTCATCCAAACGACCATACTAGAAACGTTTTCCCCTCTATTTTCCAATACTTTACACCTCAATCTATTAACTTAATATTTATTCAAGAAAAGAAGTCATTCCATGAGCGAGAAATTATCATATTAATTTTAAGGAAAACTATACACGGATGAAATTTTTCTGTACGAAACTACTACGAAGGCCAGTTCACACGTGATAGCTGGTCCGCGTACAGTTCGTCCACGTCAATGTCTTGCACTTTCCTCTAAACTATCGAACTCCACCCGTAAATCTTTTCTGTTGTTTACTTAAAAAAATCTGGTTCCTAATTGTAACCTGGTTGGTTAAGACACCCGAGTAACACCTTTGAGGTCTTGGATTTGACTTCTGGTGGGAGCGAATTTTCTAGAATTTATCGGTGTTATGCGTTAAGTGATAAGCGACGTTCCCTTCAACAACGAGGCGCCTTTGGTGACTTCGGGAATCTCTAGATGGTCCTTCGGAGATGCTCATAGAGGTAGAGTTTGCGTACGTGTGTTCATAAGAGTGAGTCCTTCTATTTTACTACCCTCAAGTATCCATGTAGTCCACTTAACCCTCTAAACTAAATTTTGGTCCATTTTACTCCCTCTAACTATTTAGATTGGTTCAATATACTCCCTCATGAAAGTTTTCTTTTTTGTATCTCTAAGTACACATCATGTTTGAGTGTGAAATTTCGTGAGATTATAGTTTAAAACATATCTTATGTTAGAAAAATGTTTAAAGAATTTTTTTAAAATTTTTTGTATGTAAAAAGTGTGCAATACAAATTCGACATATAAGATAAAATAATGCAAAAAAATATCTCTAAAAAAATTTGGAACAATTTTTCTAGCATAGAGGATGATGTAATCTACCATCCTACAAAATTTGAGCCTCAAATATAACCTGTACAAAGAAAAACAAAAAAGTGAAATTCACGAGGGGGTGAATTGAACCAATCTAGATAGTTCGAGGTAGTAAATTAGACTAAAACTTAGTTTAAAGGGTTAAGTAAACAACATGAATACTTGAGGGTAGTAAAATGAAGTTCTTTCTAATTCTTTAAAAAAATCTCTCACGTTACAATAGTTGGCTATTTTCTTGGTTTGTATGGAGACTTGGAGAAATAACAATCCGTATGCAATCGGTGAGAACAAGCCAACTTGTATCATATGATTTCGTCGATAGAAAAAAAAACTTGTATCATATGATTTCTAGCTTCTCTGATTGTTGCACACATTGCTTTAGTTGTAATATAGGATTATATCGTTAGATGAACTGATGAAGGATATAGAGGGTAAACATGACAAGTTTACTCGGCCAGAGAGAAGTGAACATCACGGACCGCCGTGTATTAGGGTCCATCGGGCCAGCAATGGACCTTCGTACAGGCTTCGTAGAGTATTTGTTAGTACGCATAGCAGTGCTCTTTTAAAAAAGAAAAATTACCTACCACCATTACGAAAAGTTTCAGTCTTAAATACCATCTACATGTTTAAAAATTCTACTACTGTCATTATGATAATTTTCGTCCAAAATGCCCTACACGTGTTCTATAATATACCCATATCGCTGTTGAGGAAATAGCCCGAAATACCAATATATTAATTTGTAAATTACACACATTTTTTTAGAAAACTAAATAGCAAGGTAAAACGATGACATGACTATAATAAATTAATATTTTTTAATCTTGTTACGACACAATTTACTTTTCTTTTATTTCTATGTTTTTCTAGTCTTGCATTTTAGACTCACTAGCCTTTCAACCCGTGCGCTTACACGGGCTAGTTAAGTTTGTCGAAAATTAATTACATCTTCAACATTTTGGATCTTAGCAAGAAGTGAATATGTTTACTTCGTACAACACTATTTTATAGTGGTAACTAAGGATTTTTCTATTACATGGGAAATGCATCTTCTCAGACAAATATAGTAAATAAATACTTTTTGTTAGTTGGAAATTTTCACAGCTTTGAAAATAGACCAAATCCTTTTCATGGGCAATATACCTTCTCTAGCAAAAAATGTAATATTATTTTAGTAGATAGACAGTATGCGTACATAAAGTATCATATAAGCTCTAGAACATATTTAGAGGAATTAGCCACTTCAACGACCTTTGATGGTTATAAGGGTACTTTCGCGCTTCATTTGTCCAACATTAGAATAATGGCTTCGGTCACTTGAATAATGGTTCACTTATTAATCAAAGGCTTGTGTGAAAAAAGTTGCAACAAAATCCATATTAGTTCATTCCCTACTAAAAAAATAGAATTTCAAGAATAACTATCAACCAATAAGAATCACATTAGAAGATTGTTGTAATGTAAAATGAGAGTGAAATATAAATACAATTCAAGGTATTCCACTGGTATACTTGTTCAATGATCAAATGACAGATTAAAGCTTGGTAAACTTGTAGCCATATTATAGGAACCTACAAAATTACCTTCATAGATATTGCACACCCTTCACTCAATTTTCAACTTGGACGTGGAATTCCTTTTAGCAATTCAGCTTGACTTCGTATATCATCATTGAGCCTATCGAATTAATACAATTTTGTAGTCTTGGTCATCGGCAGCTATTATCGATCATGCTCTTATCTATCTTAGTTGCTGAAAGTAATTAGCAAGATTGCTATTTTAAAAAGGTAACGCTCACATTAATTGTTCACGCAAGCCTGCAATCTTCCGACCATGTTCTAATCAGGGTTTTCATTACCACGGTAAACCGGACCGGTTTTCACGAAAACCGGAAAAACCAGTCCGGTCTGGTTTACCCGGTAGGCCGGTTTTCGTTTTTAAATTTTAAAAAAATTTGAAAATTTGACAAAATTCGAAACACAAAAATATTTAACAAAACTAGATCATATTGCAGCCCAATGATGGAAACGAAATGCGTAGATTTGACCGTTTCATATGTCAAAAATTTCGAGGAAATCTGTGTGTAGAAAAAGGAAGAAAAAAAGAAAAATCCCTTTTTTATCACCTGTAGCATTTCTCGATTTTTTTTGACCAAGCAAACGAATGAATTTGCGTGTTTCGTTTTCACCGTTGAGCTGCAAATTTGATCTAGTTTTTTTACATATTTTTTGTTTCAGGTTTTTCAATGTTTCAATTTTGCATTTTTTTCTCATTTTTCTTTTCTAAACCGGTTTACCGAAATTTGGCCCGGTTTTTTGGAAAGTTTGACCGGTTTTCCGGAAAACCAGTCCGCGGTCCGGTTTACCGAAAATTTCGACGTTTTTCGATTCAAAATTTGGAATTTGAATTTTGTTCGGTTTCCGGACCGGTTTTACCGGTTTTCGCGAAAACCAGTCATAGCGGTCCGGACCGGTTTTACCGGTACGTTCGGTAATGTAAACCTTGGTTTTAATGCTGAGTTTTACCTTATCATTAAGATCTACTCTTTGTGCTATTTTGCATGTGTACGATATATTGATCTTCGATTTTTAGTTGCAAATCCTGCCAGCAAGAACATGTTAAATATTTCACTTGGTTATTATTTTTTTCCTGACGAAGCACTTGGTTATTGACTAACTACAAATTCTTCATGCATATCCTTAAGATCTGCTCATTCTACAAGATGTAAGCGGAAAACTGTGAAATAATATTTTTTTGAGACCATGCGGAGCATGTTTTTCATTAAGAAAAAGAAGAAGTTATTACAATATGGTCAGGGCGAAGTCTCCCAAGAGACTAAGCAAAAGCCAACCACAAAGTATACTTACAAAGATAGGCCAAAACCAAAAGGCCGAAAGGCGACGACTACCGTCTACACTAACTAGTACATGAAGGCATAAACAAACTCTAAAGCCACTCAACTAAACATGACGAGGGAAAGCTAAATTTCGCGACTTGGCGAAGCCCGCAGCTTCCCAGACCGCGGCTTCGTCGATGATCTCCTGAGCCAAGGCCACGGTTGAAGGGCTTGAAATTTGAAAATGCACTTATTTATGTCCTTCTAAAGCCTCCACGCGACCAAAATGATGAAAATGTCAAAACCTTGGCATCTTGTCTTCGGTATCCTCTTTTGCGACCGCAACCACCAATTCACAAAAGGCGGTTCATGAAGTGACGGGGAGATAAGTTGAAGCCGGGGCGTAACAACTCAGTTACTCTTTAGCGCGACCCAAGCCAACCATTAAAAGCGACAAGGTTAAATGAAACAGGTTGGAAACCCAAACCAGGTTCTTTGTAAGTCACGACTTTGGATGGGAAGAATCCTCAACGGAGACCCCTTGATCACCCCCACCGCTCGTTACTTAGAACAACAAAGATTAGGAGAGTCCACTGCTAGCACAGAAATCGACAACAACACAAGGAAGAGAAGGGAGAGAGAAGGCGAGCCAAGTACTTCATTTTGGCCAACGGAGAGGTGATCTCGATATCACTGTGAAATAATTTGACTGGTTATTTTTGCTTTGGCAAATGCAACCAAAGACCTGCAAATTCCATGCATGTGAAACCTCTTATTTACTTTTATGACTTGTATCTCTTACGTACGTGATCAAAATGGCCGCAACATTAGCTATTGTTTTGTACTAAACTGGACTTAATGTCTGCTTCATGACTAACACTCAGGTAAGTGCATGTAGTAGCAAAGAGGAAAGAAAAACTAAAAATCACGTTAACATCACCTGCATGCATGAAGGAGTTAGCTCGATAGTGTTCTATCTTCTCTTTCTCTCTCTTCTGCTCTTCGTATATTTTCTCGTTGCCTCTGTGCCTCAGCCTTCACGTAATAAGTAGCAGATCGATCAATTGCAACGCAAAAAGATCCTAGTGTAGATTAGCGGTTGGAGGGCAGCCGCTAGAGCACCCCAGCTGCCGCGGCAAGAGACAGCACCGCGCGTCTGCGTTTTGCAGTGGCAAGGAGTAGGCACCGCGCGTCTGCGGCGGTAGTTTCTAGGTTTTTTGGCTCTACAGGTACACATCAAGGACACCATATACAACGTGGGGGCCTCTAGCTAGATTAATTAGATCCAATTGCTATTGTTGTCAATAACAATTAGAATCTAACGTCAATTAAGGTTTGAAGGTTTTTTTGGATATTTTATTATTCTGAAATTTTCAACACACAATTGCATGGAGATAATTTGGAAATAGGTGTCATTGGTAGTTCGCATAAATTTTTTCATAATGGCATAGGTGAGTAATTTAGATCATGTTAGATCTAAAGTCGTTTTTCTTACTTTAAATTGTATCGATGTTTTGCTTTTTTGTGAGAATTTCTAGTATTTTCTTCCAATTAACGTGGAGGCCTCAAAAAAAACATCCAATTAGTAAATATAAGATGTCTTCCAAAAAGCCTTGGTTGTTGCCGAGCACGAGGCCTCGTGTGCATATGTAAGTTATATATGCATGTTATAATATTATTATTTTCTCCCTCGGTTTTAAATATATATTCTCGTTGATTTTTTTGTTATTTTAACTATTTGTGTTTTTTATAAATACTTGTGCTCAGTTTATTTGAAATCCTGGACATGTTTCAGAATGTCCATGTTCATAGAATTTTCTATGAATCTGAATAGGTGTGTTTTATATGGCCAGAATGCCAATTACTCTGAGTCAGAGGCATCACTAAATGTAAGTTAATTTTGAAGTTCAACCAAAACATCAAAAGTTTCATCTAGGAGTATTTAAAGGGGCATGCTAATTTTCAGCTGATTCAAAATTATCGTTCCTTTCAGTCGATGGCTACCAGCCGGAGGGTGAAGATCAAACGGGTCTTCAACCTCCGATTGGCACCTAGCATCAAACAGAAATGAGTGCTCTTTCTATTCTCTATGCTCGCTTCTTCTTTATTGATTGAAACCGAGTAAATATGGTATTTAAAATCAGACGGAGTAGTTTGTTTTTCATGTTACAGGCTCCTTCATGTCTTACGGTTTTTTGCCTTAAGCAAGTAGTGAACAACCACAGTGTTTAGAGTCTTTTTGGTAGAGTTTTTTCAACTACTTATTTAGTGGTTTCACATGATTGTCTAAAAAAGGGGTGTTTTTTCAGGTGCTTCTCTTTTAAAATAGAAAGAAGCGGTATCTAAAAGTAGGGCGGAGCATGAAACCATAAAATAATAACTTCACCGGCTTCTTTCACAACCACGCTCTCTATTTTACTGTCTCTAAAAATAAGGAGAAGATACTGAAGAAGTCGTTTTACCAAACGTACATAGTCAGCACAGCTGTTTATCTAAAGAAGCCACAGGCGACCCGGACAGCTCTCTCAAAGAGCCCCCCTGTGGGTGCACATCTCTTCTGCTGCCCATAGGGGCCACAGGAAATCCGGATCCTGCTGGCAAGACGGTGACGGTGATCCGATCCAAGGACGATCAGGCGCGCCGCTCCAAACACGAAGCACCATCCACTAGAAACCATCAAGAGTTTGCCACCTAGGGCATCTGCACGTCTCACCCTGTCTCCACAAGAACAACGTGCCTAAAACATAAACTAAGCAAGGAAATGGGTGAAGCATCCAACTTGCAATTGCAGAGCCCGAATAAGGTAAGCCCAGCACTCTGCATTTATACGCACGCGCCCAGCGAAGGCAAAGACCAAAGGAAGGGGAAAGAAAAAGAGGAAGAACATCGCGAGGAAAAGGAGAAGGCAAGAATCGGGTTGATTTGAACGCTTTCTGGTTTGTTGACTGTGGAGATTTGAGAGTCTGTGGAGAAGATGGCTCCCGTGAAGTCCATGGAGAGGAACAGCAGCTTTGCCATGGCCTGCAGCCTGCTCAGCCGCTACGTCAAGCAGAACCGGCGAGCTCAGCCTCGGCATCAAAGGTGAACCCCCGTTTATTCTTTAGGGCCTTTGGTCCGGTTCTTATTTCTGCTGTAATTCTAGACTTTGTGATGGGGAAAGTAGTGAACTTGGATTCGATTCACTCAAAACTGTTCGACGTTAGGTGCTCCTATTGTCGTCACATACCAGATCTGGCTTCAGAGTTTCGGATTTTGGAAGTAAAATTCATATTTTCTGCAATTTCTCTCTAGACTTATTTGGGCTTCATTTATAACGTCACGAATCTAATAGCTTATGTCCATTTGTGGGCAACTAATCTGAAACTTATATTCTATCTGTTGAATTGTGGCTGAGAAAATACGCTCTTCTGGTATCAGCTGAAACCGAGGCGCAGAAGACGCCGGCAACGATGAACTTGCTGCCAGCATCTGGGGCTGACGCAGAGAACGGGGAGGCGAGAAAGGAGACCATGGAGCTCTTCCCCCAGAACGCTGGGTTCGGCTCCGAATATGCAAGGTACCGGACGGAAAAGACGTCTTGATTCGATTAGATTCAGTTTACAGTAGTTCATGGCCAGGCAAAATGTTTGTTGGTAACTGTAAACAAAATAAACCGACACTTGTTAGGAGGGGAGGCTGTTGGCTGACTAAGCTAGTTCTTTGAATGAATTAGATTAATGTTTCGTCTAAGATTAAATCGATGTATATGCCATAGTTGTTTTCAAATTTATGATCTGAAATTGAATGTTTGAAGAGAAATGTTCATAGGATCTGAGCCACACTTTGCCACGTAGCTTGTAGTAAACTTTCTAACTGTGAAGTAGGTTATTCATCTATGGATCTGTGGAGCTATACGCCTACAAGTTATTCATGCCTATTTAAACTAAAGATGATAAATGCTTGTCAAATAAAATTTGTGGGTTTCATTAACTGAAACTCAATGTTTGCCGTTCCTGATTCTCAGGGAGCAAGAGAAGCGCCAGCTGACTATCTTCTACGCTGGGAAGGTCCTTGTGTTCAATGACTTCCCTGCTGAGAAGGCAAAGGACCTGATGCAGATGGCTAGCAAGGGTGCATCAGCAATTCAAAACTCTGGCTTGGTGCCATCCTCCACAACTGCAGCCATTACCGACAGCACTAAGGTCTCGGCTATGCCAGCCCCGCCAAATGCTGTGGTCAATGCCCAGAAGAGTGCAGCAGGTAAAGAGACCGTACCTTGTTGATATCCATGCAACACCTAAATAATTAATTTCTGTTTTTTGCTCATTGTTTCTAAAATATTTGCTGCAGACATACCACAGGCTCCTAAGGCGTCTCTTCGCCGCTTCCTTGAGAAGAGAAAGGACCGGTAGGTTACACTTGCCATCACTTTGAAATGAATCAAGTCAGATTCTTCAATTCTCGGATGATCTAATTTGTGACGTTCTCTATTTCAGCATCCAGGCGAAAGCACCATACCAAGCTTCCCCGTCAGATGCTACACCTGTGAAGAAGGAGATGCCGGAGAGTCAGCCATGGCTTGGGTTAGCACCTCAGAGCTCCAGCCCCGACCTGAGCTTGCGTCGGGAGTGAAACCAGTGATCACCAGCAATTCAGCATTGCCATCTTTTGCAATACTCCTGCGGAGGACTGCGTCATACAGGCTGTCACTAGTTATGTGTTTTGTGTTTAGCCTATCTGTATGATTTGCCCCTGTATACATAGGTTTTGGATGTAAAGAAAGTAGCTGATGTTGAACGTGCATGATTACCAGTGCCGGGACAGGTTTTGCTGATTAACCCGTGGCAACCTGACCCAGTGGAAAGGAGAATGAACTGCAGTAGCTGCTAGAACTCAATATTCGAAAATTCTGTGTTGTCTGGTTTTGCCATTGCTGTGTGCAAAGCTTGTAACTGTAAGAGACACATACTGTACGATTGTTTTATCCAATAGTCATGTTATTTATCTCAACTTCTGGAACAATGTATCTTGTGTTACCATTGAGGTGTTTCCGTATTACCATTTGCAATTACAATTTCAAAACAACTTCCAAAGGCGCATCTAAAATTTGTCATAGACCCGCAACCTGTTACTATTCAGTCTGGTATCTGTGTTTTGTTTCTCCTTGCACAAGTCTCCATCCTCATGTTGTAGAAATTGTGTCGTCTAGCTTTGCCAATGCTGTGTGCAAAGCTTGAAACTGTAACAGACACATACCGCATGATTACTTTTAAGATTTTCGTGTCATGCTATTTTTCTCAACTTATGTTTGCTTGTGCCGAGCTCTGTGGTTGC
The DNA here is from genome assembly GCA_000970635.1 of Eragrostis tef. Lineage (NCBI taxonomy): Eukaryota > Viridiplantae > Streptophyta > Magnoliopsida > Poales > Poaceae > Eragrostis > Eragrostis tef. Next base: position 13,440 of record LAPY01000174.1, read on the forward strand.
CAACTTGCCATTGTTGCAACGGCGATGCCCTTTGGCCTAGGGCTGTTCATTACCGGGTTGAAAAACCCGGCGGAGCGCTCCACACCTGCGGATGAACAGTAATCGTGTAGAAATGAACAGTATCCGTAGTTCATCCCAGAGGTACCGGTTTCGTTACCGGGTTGACCAACCCGTGATTGAACACCCCGTGATTGGCCCTTGGGAGATGTTTGGAATTTCGGTTAACCAGACGCGACCATCCACTGGCCGAACCAAGCATGCGTCGTTGGGGCTTGCACACAACAAGTCGTCTGACTTTGCCATTGCTGTGTGCGAAGCTTGTTACTCTAATATGCACATATACCGTATAATTATTTATCTTCTTGTCCTATGCTGTTGAGACTTTGTGTCAACTTCTGATTTCCTTTTTCCCTGTGCTGTGCCGACCTCAGATTGCCATTTTTGTAACGGCGATTCCGTTTGGGAGATGTTTGGCGCTTCTGTCAACCAGACACGATACTGGCCGAACCAAAAACGCGTTCGCTCGATCACCATTTCGGGGCATGCACAACGGCGAGTTTGGCAGGCCGTTGCGTGGAAGAATAATTGAAAGGTAGGTCGGGTGACCCTGTCTGTCGTCGGAGTCGGACGTACGTACATGCCAAACGAACGAGATGGGTATCAGCTGGAGTGAGAGACGCCACCGTGCATCATGCTCTGAGCTGATGCTCGCCGGCCGGGTGATCTGCCTCGTGCAGCTCGTGGGCGGCCGACGTGTTTTCTCAGCCCGACCGGACTGCCGTGAAGGCGCGAAAGGCCCATGTGAGAGAGCCCCGTTCGGTCTGCAACTTGCAGAAACAGAATAATGGCGGGCAACCGCTGGACGACGACGGCAAGGGCGATAAAGGAGCTCGGGGAAGATGCGTGTCGCCCTCTCCGCCAACGACGCATGCTTGCCGTGATCAGTTACTCGCACAACATGTGTGCTCTTCAGAGAAGAACCAAAAAGATCGTTGGGAGCAGAATCGTGCAAACAGGAAACTGTAAGAAAACTGCTGCTGCTGCTTTGACCAAGCCCTATGACTCGCCTCTCGCTTCTCTGTTAACCAAAGATGTTCTACCAACAGGGAGAAAAACAAAGAAAATCCATCTGTCGATGGTGGCCGGCAAGCAGCCCCCGGGAATCTTTATGGCGTTTTCAGGGGGCTTTATTTTAGTGCTGTTTGCCTTGCCGGTCCATTTCAACACATGCCGATCTTCGCTATCTATAATATTAAAAATGTGTAGTGACAAAACCATGGATGATGATGTCCATGTCCTCCAACCCCCCTGCCCTTTGTGTTGCAGTGACCGAATCAATGGGCGGTTTTGGGACGATGTGCCGTGGAATAAGCTCATCACAGTGACACGTTAACAAAAGACTCGCCATTAGTTTTTGTTATGAATAGCATTTGTATTATAATGTAGCCCAAATAGACTATATATAAAGGTACATAAGAGAGTTCTAGAAGGACAAGAGTATAATATGAAGTAGTAAAAGAACTCAAGTACTATAGACTTCTAATAAAACACTATACCCTTAACCTCCCTCCTCTCAAATGCAAGGCGGATCAAGTAGCCAAGTCGACAAAAATGCTATAAAAGATCTAAGCCAAAGAGAATAGGTATAACTTCGTATAAT
>LAPY01000174.1:43153-59399 GCA_000970635.1 Eragrostis tef
GTTGGATGACTAATCACCTTTTTTTTTTACATAAAGGTAACAAGTCCCTTGTTATACTCCATCCCATACTGAGCGTCGAGAGCTCGTGGATGGAGCTAGTGATGGCCAAACGCGCCCAAAACAATTTTGGGCTGGCACGGCCCGGTGTTATTTCGTGCCGTGCCGGGCCAGCCCATGGGCTCTCCTCTCGGCCCATGGCACGGCACACAATGGGGTAATTCGTGTCGGGCCGGCCCATTTAACCCGACAGCCCGTTTTAAATGTCAGCTCAATTATTTTTTTTTAAAAAATTTGATGTTAAATGGTTCAAAAATATGTGCTAGTAAGAGGAATTGAACCTGAGACCTCATAAATATGAAAGAATGTACTTATTATTAAGCTAAGACTACTAGTTGAACAAATATCTCTACTACTTAATAAGTCTAAAGTGGGTCGTCACCTCAAGATTTTCAGACCTCTGCCGTTTGAATTCGTTTCAAATTCATGTTGATTCAAATTAGAGTTCGGTTCGGTTTGTTCTTTAAAATCCTGAATCGCATGTTTTCACAAAGCAATGGATGCTCTAGCGGTACAGCCGCTTCTACATGCTCGAGAGGCCTGAGTTCGAACCCCAGGGCCCCTGTTTTTTCTTCTTTTATTTTTGAGTAAATTTTAGAAAACTACGACTATTTGTATTCTTTGTGACAGAAAACTACGATTTTTGTATCCGGATCCACATCCGGATACAAAAATGTGTGACTGACATGTGGGGCCAACACTAAAATCGTAGTTTTGCGTTACAAAGATACAAATAGTCGTAGTTTTCTAAAATTAAACCCAAAAGTCGTAGTTTTGTGTTACTCGGATGCAAATAGTCGTAGGTTTCTGAAATTTACTCTTTATTTTTTACTTCTCTACTACTTAATTACCCGTTTTCTCTTCTGTTATTTTTTACTTCTCTACTACTTAATTAATCTTCTATCTCTTCAGACCTCTGCGATCACAGTCCACCTCGAATTTAAATTGAGTTTGATTCGAATTCAAATTCCGAGTTCTTTATTTTTAGCAAGCCGAGTCGTTTATTTTCGGGAACCCTGTGGTCTCCAGTGGATAATGTGTCCAACTTGCAGTCTTGTGATCCGGTTCAATTCTCACAATCCGCAGTGTTTCATTATTTTTCCTGTTTATACAGACGGAGAATGGGTCACTTTCAGGTTAAACAAAGCAATAGGAAGGAAAACAAAAGCCTTGGACAATGTTCTAATATGGTTATGCAACCATTTATTTTTTCTTCTTCACTTTGAAGTTAAACAAAGCAATGGGAGGGGAAATGTGTTAGTAACATCATGCTACCATATTGCCCTAAAAAACATTATGCCACTATTGTCAAGTAGGCAACGAATTGACATTTTTCTCTTTCTCTCCATGGAAGTACATAAACATTATTCGCAAAAAAATAAAGAAAAAAGAAGAGGAAGTACATATACATTGTTTGACTGGTTGATAACCTTAAAACAGTGAAATTGTTTCTTCCCGTTGCAACGCACGGGCAAAATGCTAGTAAACTAAAAATATATATAATAAAATTTAATCGTGCCGTGTCGTGCCGCCCATTGGGCCACACTCTTGGCCCACGGCACGGCCCGACCCCCGTGCCGTGCCGGCCCGGGCCCGAAATTCATTGGGTCGTGTCGTGCTTGGGCCGGGCTAAAATTGTGTGCTTCGTGCCCGCCTGTTTGACCCGGTCCATTTGGCCATCACTAGATGGAGCTGTGCGGCAGCGGGCCGAGCAGGTTCAGGTTGCCGATCACGGGCCATGGACGAGGGCCCGGTGGGAGCTTGTACTTGCTGCGCGGACGTCGCTGGTGACGGACAACGGCGACGACCAACAGGACTGCCCGTGCCAGGAAGGACGACCACATGAGGGAACCACCATTATTGGGCAGGAATTCCATCGATCTTTCTCTGCAAACCGGTGGAGAAGAGATTTCCTGATATCCTAGTCTACAACTGTGGGAGGCGCCAAGGGCGTGCGGTAGAGTTTTGGCCTCCGTGGCCTTGGTTCTGAGTTGACACAATTTGCATGATAAATTTTTTTTGGGCACCCAAAATTATGGGTACATAACACATAATTGAGTGCCAAAATTATTGATTAATAAAATGTATCCCAACTTGAAATTGTTCAACATATCTAATTGAGCAGGTGCTATTGAAGCTTTTGTAATCTGTAGGAGTAGGCTACAAGCCCTTGCATACTGTCGAGTCCTGGTGGCATTCGAATAATATCTTTGAGATCTTGCGTTTGACTCCCAGTAAGAGCGATTATTCTAGAATTTAATGGCTTTGTTGTCTCAGCGATAGGCGACGCAGCCGTCAACAGCGAGGCGCCAGTGGTGACTTCGTCAATCTTGAGGATTTGCCGGCTCAGTCTTCGAAGATGCTCATAAGGGTAGGGTTGCGTATGTACGTTCATAGAGATGAGTGTGCGTGCATTTTGTGAGTGTCTGAGTTGTACTGTGTAATAAAAAAAAAGCCCTTGCATACTCTCCTTGTGTTTGTTGTGGTTTGCACACCTTTCTATGGCCCACACGCGTGTTCCTTTGATCCATCCACGGTTTCAGAAAACGTTGCCGCACCCGAGTATATATGCTGGTTGCCGACGCGAATGTGATCTCGCATATCGAAGCTCGAGCACTGGGTTTCTATTTACAAAGTTTGTTCTTGCAAGCTTCAAAACCTGCGTGACCAAAGCTTAACCTGCCTTTTTCAAATGCATGTTTTCGCTGAAACATTTGTTTGGCAAATACTTATCCTTGAACAGAGTAAAATCACACAATTACTCGTCCAATATGAAAATACGGCAGAGCAATTTTTTTTTTTGCTCCGATCAATCATTGCTTCTTTCTTGTATTCTTAACCTTGTTGCAATCGGATATATGCGAGATCACTAGTCGCACACTCTTATGGGCTCAAGTTCATCCAACTTAGTTTTTTTTTTCTCATAAAGGTAAGTCACTTGTTATTATGTCAATACTATCATAAACATCATTGAAAAGTTACTTGCGTCGCTATAAGGAAAATGAAAAAAGAAACATAAAAAAGAATATGACATTTATAGTATGAATATGAAGAGTATAGACTTTTTTTTTATCGTAAGAGTATAGACTTATGACAGACAAGCCATAGCTGAAATGAAAGACACACAAGAGCCACATCGCCGACATCAGTAGGTCCAAGGGATTTTTTTTCCAAAAGACCGGTCCAAGGGATATATATATATATAAAAAGCATCAGTGGGAACTATACAGTACACATTCTTGCAGGTACATATATGAATGCATGTCTCAAATCCAAGTGAGCTTTATAATTTTCCCTAATCAGTAATAATAAAGTCCTAAATGATAATACTATTTTTTGAGAGGATAATAATATAAATATCAATTGAGTATTTGGTCCCAATCGGCAAGCCTACTACCATAACGGACGCACGAATATAGATCTTTTTTTCTTTTGACAATTACGCACGAATATAGATCTGTGAGGGCCTTTGTGGAGACGTGGCCTCCAAGATTCGGCTCGGCCCAATTAATGGTCCGCGTGAAAGATATGGAAATTTTTGAACCCCCGCCTCGAATCGGTTTCAGGAACCCAATCCGCTCCGACCGCCTCCCCTGTTTTCCTCTGCCCTAAATCCCGCCGCCGCCAATCGAATCAATCCGGACACCAAATCGAGAAAGAGAGCGAGCTTCTCGAGTCGATCCGGGCAAGAAACCAAGCAAGCGGAAGAGGGTGATTCGATTCGGGCAAGGAACCAAGAAAGGGGAGTTCTTGACCGGCGGCGAGCAGAGAGCAGAGGCATGGAGGCCACGCGGTTCGGCTTCGACGGCGAGCTTCCGCGGGCGTTCAAGTTCGACCCCACCGACGCCGACATCGTGACGCACTACCTCCTCCCGCGGGCGCTCGGCCTCCCCAACCCGCTCGAGCACGCGAGACAGCGACCACGCCTTCTTCTTCGCGCCCCCGCGGCACCCGACCAAGACCGTCCGCACGGGCCGCGTCGTCCCCCCGGGAGAGGACGGCGGCGTCGGCGGCAAGTGGCAGGGGCAGAAGGCCCAGGAGGGGGACCTCGTCCTCGTGCGCGGCCGCGACGGCGGCGAAGGCGACGAGATCAAGATCAAGTACAAGAGGTACAACCTGTCGTACTGCCGCGATGGGGAGAAGAAGACCAGCGGGTGGGTCATGCACGACTACCAGATCATCGACCCGCCGCTGCTCCCCGTGATCGCGCGCGTCAAGGTCGCCGACGCGGCCAAGAACGACCGCCGCCACGCCGCCGAGGGCAATATTGAGCAGCCGGGTCCGAGCGGCAATGACTTCATCGTCGGCGATTATGCCCCTGGATATGCAGCCATGGCTAGCGACGGAGAGGGAACAAGCAACAGCAGGGCGCAGGTCGTCGTTGGCCAAACCGATGACGGCGGCGTTCTTGTGGGAGAGCAGACCGTAAGCTTCAGCGAGTTGCTCGGCGCCGGTGTGGATGACTGCTTCTTCGCTGACAACAGCATCAGCTATTTCGCCGGGACGAACATGAACCACGGCTTCAATCAGGGCGCCGGCGCCGGTAACAACATCTACGGATGCAGAAGTGACAACTACCACTGCTTCAGCGATGGCCAAGTCTATTAGGATAACTTGGGAGTCTTGGAGTGCCATGTCGAGTTGGCGATCTGAAGCATATGGCCGGTGGGCGGTGGCGGCTATGGAGGATCTGATCAACCGCGTGTTTACTAGGCTGTTAATTGAAGCTTAGCGTACTGTTCTGATTCCAGTAACTTTATGACCTTTCTTAGATTAAGCCACTATGTATGTAGTAATTTTATCATTCTTTATTCCATTGTATTCTGTAAGAATAACCTATATATGTGAGAGTCTAATCATTATGACACAGTTCATTACCGTTCGTGTTCCAAGTGAGTGCTTTACTGCACTGGAAATGTGCTCCCAATTTCTCATTTTCTTTTTAGTTCTAATATCAATTATATGTTACAAACATGATTTGGAGTGGAAGAAATCAGTGTTAGGTAACAATTTGAAAAGAGAATTTGGGGAATTGTAAGAGAGCTGCAATTTAGGGAGGACCAAGATAGGGATAAAAGTAAAACTATACATGAGAGGGTTGATCATTTCAAATTTTAACATCCAGCTCGCCCTGTTTGAGCCCAACACCAACATACACGATGAGACGGACTAGCTCCCAGGCTAGATAGCAGTGACTAGGCTTGCGAATCCGATTCTTGACACTGGCTCTAGCAGCAAGTGGCCGTGACATCAAGAGCAGGTAAAACAAGCTCCGACGGAAGCTCTATCCTGCTGGAGTTGCCTTCTCTGATGTTCAACGCACTTCTTGCTTCGTCTGCTATTTTAAGGTCTGACATCAAGTTCCATCGATTCACCTTCCCCTTAAGTAAAATGAATTTGGCAAAGTCGACATGTGATTTGTTACCCCAATAATAATTCAGCACTGATCTCTTAAGATAATGGCCAAGACATTCAATATGATCCACGTGTTTGTCAGAGCACAGGTAATCCATCGAAACTGTCTGACAATGAAAATGTGAAAATAAATTTTAGGCCTGGCTTCAGAACAAGGATGATGCAATTATCAGTTAAAAAAATTACGGACTGAACAACAAAGGAAGGAGTTTAGCCTCAATGTACAAGTTCTTGATGCATGGAAAACAATTCATGAAGTCAATGATCATATCCATATTAATTAAGCTAGCCTGGTGGAGATGCTCTAACACCACGCCTTCCCTGAAGTATGACTTGGTCAAAATGGTACTTGTCAACAAAACCAAACGAACATATGATTGTCAAGAGATGAATCAAAAGAATGCCAGAGGTACCAGAAAAGCACTTTTACATACGAAGCTGGAATCTGGATATTTGATCAGTCATCAGTCAGGCGATCCGACATCTTCAGTTTTAGTGCTGAAACTAGAGATATCCAGTGTTTCTAGAAAAAGATGGTCCATGGTGAATTGTATATAAAGAAAATGGCCCATGGTGGAACAGTCTTTCTAGAACGAGGGGCATTCTCGATAATGAGTTTTCATACCTCGCTCATTCTAGAAGGATACAAAAGTATGCGCCAAAATATTCAGGACTCGAGGACCTCCAAAATTATAGACTATAGATGTCCAAATGGGCGGCCCGGCCCGGCACGGCCCGGGCCCATCTAGGCACGGCCCATTTGCCAGCCCATGGGCGGGAGGGAGAGGAGATTTGAACCTAAGACCTCATGGATTTAAGTCAAATGCCTTACCACTAGACCATTAAACCTTAGTTATACATATAAAAGTAAAAATATATTTAATATTTTCTTAGGTGGACCGTGCCGTGCCACCCACTGGGTTGAACCGAACTTTTATGGGCCGTGCCGTGCCTGGGCCGGGCCAAAATGACCGTGCTTCGTGGCCGTCCATTTTAGCCCGCCCGTTTGGCCATCTATATTATAGACTGAAAGGCTAAGTAGGAAAGATAACTAAATCCACAACACCCAACGAAAGGCGAAATCTGAATACCAACCATTTTACCAAACTCAACTAAAATAAAAAAAATCTAAAGGCACACTTTGAACTAAAAAGTAGTAAGATTTGTGTCTTTCCGGTCCCAAACTTTACACATATGATTATAATTTGTTCTGAGGTGCAAATAAAGAAATGAAAGTACGTACACATAGGATTCAAATGATAGATTTTACACCATATGTTTTTCATTCTTCTAAGGTAGTGACAGAGATTCAACAAAAGTTAAGTGTGCACTTATCAAAGAATAATTCTTGTTAGCGATTTATTAGTGCAATTACTAATTAATTATGGCTCCATGAATAATTAGCGATTTCGGCTACACTAAGCTCCTTATGTTAAAACAAAAACCTAACCATGTCAATGCTTACCTATGTGTTTCAAAATGTACACTAAAAACCTAACATTTTGACCCTACCAGCACTCTTCGCTTCCTCAGCCGTGCAGGCCGGCAAACAATGGTTTGGAGGGTATCGATTTGGGGACGATTTGGCTCTATGCTTCGATTAAGGGCCTGTTTGTTTGGGCTAGAGGTTTTGAGCCTTTAGAAAAGCTGGTTGTTTGAGTAGCTGAAAAACTGTCTATTAGAATTTTTTAATATTAGTTTTTGTAATATATATTAAGCTTCTCAGCATGCCAAAAGTAAAAAAAGCACCTCTCAATAAGCTTTTCAGCTTTTAGTTCATTTCATCAGAAGTCAGCTTTTCAGCACTCCAAAAGCTAAATCAGAAGTTTGCTGTTTGTTTCAGCTTTTCAGCTGGCCAGGGCCTAAAGTGGGCGCCAATCAAAGAATAATTATTGCTAGTGATTTATTAGTGCATTTACTAATTAATTATTGTTCTATGAATACTGAAGGAATGTTTTGGGGTTTGTTTGGGGTGGGGGGGGGGGCAAAACCCCCTTTAGTCTACACTAAGCTCCTTGTGTGAGAAAAAAAACTAAGGCCCATCAATGCTTAGCTCTGTGATTCAAAATGTACACTACTATCTAGAGTGATACACTAAAAACCTAGCATTTTGATCCTACCAGCACTCTTTCGCTTCCAAGCCGTGCATGCCGGTAAACAATGGTTTGGAGGGTGCCGATTTGGGGACGATTTGGCTCTATGCTTCGACTGAAGTGGGCGCCAATCAAAAAAATAATTGTTGTTAGTGATTTATTAGTGCCTTTACTAATTAATTATTATTCTATGAATACTTTAAGGAAAATTTTGGGGTTTGTTTGGGGGTGGGAGGGGGAGGGGGGCAAAACCCCCTTTAGGCTACACTAAGCTCCTTATGTGAGAAAAAAAAGTAAGCCCCATCAATGCTTAGCTCTGTGATTTAAAATGTACACTACTAGCTAGATTTGGGCGGGAAGTGGAGGATGGAGCAAGCAGTCGGGGAGGAGGATGAAGCACCTGCTCGTTGCCTGTTGTTGGTTACAGGCGGGCATTTTTTTTCATCGTGGAGAGCGCTTCGGTTGGAAGATTCCTCACACGCCCATTTTGTTCTTACTCTTCCTCCCTCACCACGTAATGTAGGATTTTTTTGACATGAAGTTTTGTTTTGTCGGTTGACTGGAAATTATAATACTCCCTCTGTTTCACAAACCTACGTAGTTTTCTAAAATTGATCTCAAAAGTCATAGTTTTGTGTTACTTGAGTGCAAATAGTGGTAGGTTTTTGAAATTTAATCTATGATTTTAGCTCATGGCACAAGAAACAAGGAGAAGTGAAAAAAATGCAGCACACAGAAAACAAAGAGACATATAGAGATTGAGATGCATAGGGAAGTGAGAATGATGCATCGAAATGTGAGAATCAAAAATATTTTAGTAAAAATTTGAAATGCTAGAATCACAAGTATTACGAAGCAAAGGGAGTACCTGCACTTACATAGAGCAATTTGAGATCCATCGGCCATCGCTGTAACTGTACACACATGTAAGGTTAAAATATCACTTGGGGACTCGGGCTCGTGGTTGCACAAAATATACTTGACCAGAGAAGTGGAGAAAATGATAGTAAACATAGGCAAAGCATCACACCCAAGATGTGAAATCTTGATTACATTCGTAAAATACCTTTGATATAAAAAATCCATGCCTTCAACGGAAAAGAAAGAGAACCCATGAATCATGGTTCATGGAAGAGATAGGATCTTTGCTCAAAGGAGACAAAAATGCTCTTCTGCCGAATTTAAAACCTGAACATACAGTCCATGCCTGCAGAAATAGCAAGCTACCTTTGTGCGAGCACAATCACAGACTGAGAATGTGTTGTTCAGTCTGAACAAGAGCAACATTGATTCAGGTATTCAGCATTTGAAATCTTTCGATCTAATATGGCACTGCATGCAGAGGGTTACGCAGAGTAGTGAACATTAACTGCGTTTCAAAGATTTGCATTGCCACGACAATCAAAAGGTGCCAAGTGCACAGTCAATTCGTGATTGTCAAGCGCACTATATATGCTAGTATGCTACTGCACGCGCGGTAAATTGCTGGATGTTTCAACAATTTCTCCGTTCATCGTTCAATGTTGAGACTTGAGAGATCACCTGGTTCACGCTGGCACTGGCAGGACTCTTTTGAAGGCATATCCGTTCACGCCGCAACACCTACGTTTTTCCAGTTTGGTTCACATTAGGACTCGAGCAGTATAGACTCCAGTAGAATCATATACGTATCAGCATCTAGCTAGATCAGCATCGTATATCTGGGTTCTTGTCCTTTCTGCCGGTTAGATCATTGGTCTCCCTCTGACGGTCGGTCTCGTCGTGGAGACACAGCAAGGAAGAAGGCGACTACTAGGCGAGGATCGATGAGCGCTCTGTTGCGTCTGCGTCATGGCCTCAACAAGCTTCCTGGTCGAGGAGACCCCTCCCGTTGGTTGCCCAAGGCAAGCATATCCTCGTACCTGAAGAAGTACGGGCACGACCTGACCGCGGTCGCCGCGACCTCCGACCCGGTGGTCGGCCGCAACGACGAGATCGACCGCGTGCTGTGCGTCCTGTCCCGCAAGTCGAACAGGTAATTCAGCACTGATCTGTTAAGATAATTCAGCACTGATCTCTTAAGATAATGTCCAAGACATTCAATATGATCCGTCAGAGAAAGGTAATCCATCGGAACTGTCTGACAATGAAAATGTGAAAAATAAAATTTAGGCCTGGCTTCAGAACAAGGATGATGCAATTATCAGTTAAAAAAATTACGGACTGAACAACAAAGGAAGGAGTTTAGCCTCAATGTACAAGTTCTTGATTCATGAAAAACAATTCATGAAGTCAATGATCATATCTAAGGGTACTCGGATCCGAAGTCGGAGCGGATAGCCCCAGATAATTATTTCTGCATCCCATACCCTGTCCCATATTTTTTTGTTCGGATTCGGAGTCAGACACGGGTAATAATCATGAAGTTTGAAATGATAAAAAATCAAATATTGGAGAAACAATTAAAGTAAAAAATGACATATTAACCATTGCTATACATGATAAAGAGCAAATTGACTCTTATTTATGTTATTTTTTTGATTTTACACCATATTATTAGGTGTATAACCGTTATAAACTTATTTAGATTACATGATACTCGGATTCGAGACGGATATCACTCATCCCGTATCCTATCCCGCAAATGTTTTTCTGATTCGAATTCGAACACGGATAGTGTCGAGTAATTATTGATACATCTCGTATCCTATCCCGCAAATATTTTTCAGATTTGGCAGTCGGTCGGGCGGATATTATCCGTCCCGTTATCACCCCTAATCATATCCATACTAAGCTAGGCTGGTGGAGATGCTCTAACACCACGCCTTCCCTGAAGTATGATTGTCAAGAGATGAATCAAAAGAATGCCAGAGGTACCAGAAAAGCACTTTTACATACGAAGCTGGAATCTGGATATTTGATCAGTCATCAGTCAGGCGATCCGACATCTTCAGTTTTAGTGCTGAAACTAGAGATATCCAGTGTTTCTAGAAAAAGATGACCCATGGTGAATTATATATAAAGAAAATGGCCCATGGTGGAGCAGTCTTTCTAGAACGAGGGGCATTCTCGATAATGAGTTTTCATACCACGCTCATTCTAAAAGGATACAAAAGTACGCGCCAACACATTCAAGACTCGAGGACCTCCAAAATTATAGACTGAAGGCTAAATAGGAAAGAGAACTAAATCCACAACACACAACGAAAGGCACACTTTGAACTAAAAAGTAGTAAGATTTGTGTCTTTTCCGGTCCCAAACTTTACACATATGACTCTCATTTCTTCTGAGGTGCAAAAAAGGAAATGAAAGTACGTACACATAGGATTCAAACGATAGATTTTACACCATATGTTTTTCATTCTTCTTCTAAGGTAGTCATAGAGATTTTCTTTTCTTTCTTGCGATTACACAGTACAACTCAGACACTCACAATGGACGTACACTCACCCTATAAACGTATATATGCAAACCCTACCTAATGAGCATCTTCAAAGACTGAGCCTGCAAATCCTTAAGATTGACGAAGTCACCACTGGCGCCTCGCTGTCGACGGTTGCGCCGCCTACCGCTGAAAGCACAAAGCCGTTAAATCCTAAAAAATTTGCTCCCACGAAGAGTCAAACCCAAGACCTCAAAGATGTTACTCGGGTGCCTTAACCACTAGGCCAAGACCCCTTTCACAGTCACAAAGATTCAACAAAAGTTAAGTGGGCACTTATCAAAGAATAATTCTTGTTAACGATTTATTAGTGCAATTACTAATTAATTATGGCTCCATGAATAATTAGCGATTTCAGCTACACTAAGCTTCTTATGTTATAACAAAAACCTAACCATGTCAATGCTTACCCGTGTGTTTCAAAATGTACACTACCATCTAGAATGATACACTAAAAACCTAACATTTTGGTCCTACCAGCACTCTTCGCTTCCACAGCCGTGCAGGCCGGCAATCAATGGTTTGGCGTATTGTTCTATGAATACTTTAAGGAATGTTTTGGGGTTTGTTTGGGGGTTGGGGGGGGCGGGCAAAACCCCCTTTAGGCTACACTAAGCTCCTTGTGTGAGAGAAAAAATAACTAAGGCCCATCAATGCTTAGCTCTGTGATTCAAAATGTACACTACTATCTAGATTGATACACTAAAAACTTAGAATTTTGATCCTACCAGCACTCTTCGCTTCCAAGCCGTGCATGCCGGCAAACAATGGTTTGGAGGGTGCCGATTTTGGGACGATTTGGCTCTATGCTTCGATTGAAGTGGGCGCCAATCAAAGAATAATTGCTGTTAGTGATTTATTAGTGCATTTACTAATTAATTATTGTTCTATGAATACTTTAAGGAATGTTTTGGGGTTTGTTTGGGGGTTGGGGGGGGCGGGCAAAACCCCCTTTAGGCTACACTAAGCTCCTTGTGTGAGAGAAAAAATAACTAAGGCCCATCAATGCTTAGCTCTGTGATTCAAAATGTACACTACTATCTAGATTGATACACTAAAAACTTAGAATTTTGATCCTACCAGCACTCTTCGCTTCCAAGCCGTGCATGCCGGCAAACAATGGTTTGGAGGGTGCCGATTTTGGGACGATTTGGCTCTATGCTTCGATTGAAGTGGGCGCCAATCAAAGAATAATTGCTGTTAGTGATTTATTAGTGCATTTACTAATTAATTATTGTTCTATGAATACTTTAAGGAATGTTTTGGGGTTTGTTTGGGGGTTGGGGGGGGCGGGCAAAACCCCCTTTAGGCTACACTAAGCTCCTTGTGTGAGAGAAAAAATAACTAAGGCCCATCAATGCTTAGCTCTGTGATTCAAAATGTACACTACTATCTAGATTGATACACTAAAAACTTAGAATTTTGATCCTACCAGCACTCTTCGCTTCCAAGCCGTGCATGCCGGCAAACAATGGTTTGGAGGGTGCCGATTTTGGGACGATTTGGCTCTATGCTTCGATTGAAGTGGGCGCCAATCAAAGAATAATTGCTGTTAGTGATTTATTAGTGCATTTACTAATTAATTATTGTTCTATGAATACTTTAAGGAATGTTTTGGGGTTTGTTTGGGGGTTGGGGGGGGCGGGCAAAACCCCCTTTAGGCTACACTAAGCTCCTTGTGTGAGAGAAAAAATAACTAAGGCCCATCAATGCTTAGCTCTGTGATTCAAAATGTACACTACTATCTAGATTGATACACTAAAAACTTAGAATTTTGATCCTACCAGCACTCTTCGCTTCCAAGCCGTGCATGCCGGCAAACAATGGTTTGGAGGGTGCCGATTTTGGGACGATTTGGCTCTATGCTTCGATTGAAGTGGGCGCCAATCAAAGAATAATTGCTGTTAGTGATTTATTAGTGCATTTACTAATTAATTATTGTTCTATGAATACTTTAAGGAATGTTTTGGGGTTTGTTTGGGGGTTGGGGGGGGCGGGCAAAACCCCCTTTAGGCTACACTAAGCTCCTTGTGTGAGAGAAAAAATAACTAAGGCCCATCAATGCTTAGCTCTGTGATTCAAAATGTACACTACTATCTAGATTGATACACTAAAAACTTAGAATTTTGATCCTACCAGCACTCTTCGCTTCCAAGCCGTGCATGCCGGCAAACAATGGTTTGGAGGGTGCCGATTTTGGGACGATTTGGCTCTATGCTTCGATTGAAGTGGGCGCCAATCAAAGAATAATTGCTGTTAGTGATTTATTAGTGCATTTACTAATTAATTATTGTTCTATGAATACTTTAAGGAATGTTTTGGGGTTTGTTTGGGGGTTGGGGGGGGCGGGCAAAACCCCCTTTAGGCTACACTAAGCTCCTTGTGTGAGAGAAAAAATAACTAAGGCCCATCAATGCTTAGCTCTGTGATTCAAAATGTACACTACTATCTAGATTGATACACTAAAAACTTAGAATTTTGATCCTACCAGCACTCTTCGCTTCCAAGCCGTGCATGCCGGCAAACAATGGTTTGGAGGGTGCCGATTTTGGGACGATTTGGCTCTATGCTTCGATTGAAGTGGGCGCCAATCAAAGAATAATTGCTGTTAGTGATTTATTAGTGCATTTACTAATTAATTATTGTTCTATGAATACTTTAAGGAATGTTTTGGGGTTTGTTTGGGGGTTGGGGGGGGCGGGCAAAACCCCCTTTAGGCTACACTAAGCTCCTTGTGTGAGAGAAAAAATAACTAAGGCCCATCAATGCTTAGCTCTGTGATTCAAAATGTACACTACTATCTAGATTGATACACTAAAAACTTAGAATTTTGATCCTACCAGCACTCTTCGCTTCCAAGCCGTGCATGCCGGCAAACAATGGTTTGGAGGGTGCCGATTTTGGGACGATTTGGCTCTATGCTTCGATTGAAGTGGGCGCCAATCAAAGAATAATTGCTGTTAGTGATTTATTAGTGCATTTACTAATTAATTATTGTTCTATGAATACTTTAAGGAATGTTTTGGGGTTTGTTTGGGGGTTGGGGGGGGCGGGCAAAACCCCCTTTAGGCTACACTAAGCTCCTTGTGTGAGAGAAAAAATAACTAAGGCCCATCAATGCTTAGCTCTGTGATTCAAAATGTACACTACTATCTAGATTGATACACTAAAAACTTAGAATTTTGATCCTACCAGCACTCTTCGCTTCCAAGCCGTGCATGCCGGCAAACAATGGTTTGGAGGGTGCCGATTTTGGGACGATTTGGCTCTATGCTTCGATTGAAGTGGGCGCCAATCAAAGAATAATTGCTGTTAGTGATTTATTAGTGCATTTACTAATTAATTATTGTTCTATGAATACTTTAAGGAATGTTTTGGGGTTTGTTTGGGGGTTGGGGGGGGCGGGCAAAACCCCCTTTAGGCTACACTAAGCTCCTTGTGTGAGAGAAAAAATAACTAAGGCCCATCAATGCTTAGCTCTGTGATTCAAAATGTACACTACTATCTAGATTGATACACTAAAAACTTAGAATTTTGATCCTACCAGCACTCTTCGCTTCCAAGCCGTGCATGCCGGCAAACAATGGTTTGGAGGGTGCCGATTTTGGGACGATTTGGCTCTATGCTTCGATTGAAGTGGGCGCCAATCAAAGAATAATTGCTGTTAGTGATTTATTAGTGCATTTACTAATTAATTATTGTTCTATGAATACTTTAAGGAATGTTTTGGGGTTTGTTTGGGGGTTGGGGGGGGCGGGCAAAACCCCCTTTAGGCTACACTAAGCTCCTTGTGTGAGAGAAAAAATAACTAAGGCCCATCAATGCTTAGCTCTGTGATTCAAAATGTACACTACTATCTAGATTGATACACTAAAAACTTAGAATTTTGATCCTACCAGCACTCTTCGCTTCCAAGCCGTGCATGCCGGCAAACAATGGTTTGGAGGGTGCCGATTTTGGGACGATTTGGCTCTATGCTTCGATTGAAGTGGGCGCCAATCAAAGAATAATTGTTGTTAGTGATTTATTAGATTATTGTTCTATGAATACTTCAAGGAATGTTTGGAGGTTTGTTTTGTTTTTTTTTCTTTGGGGGGGGGGGGGGGAAAAACTCCTTATGTGAGAAAAAAAAGTAAGCCCCATCAATGCTTAGCTCTGTGATTCAAAATGTACCCTACTATCTAAATTTGGGTGGGAAGTGGAGGACGGAGCAAGCAGTCGGGGAGGAGGACGAAGCGCCTGCTCGTGCGTGCTGCAGGCGTTTTTTTTTCGTCGTGGAGAGCGCTTCAGGTGGAAGATTTCTCACACGCCTGTTTTGTTCTTACTCTTCCTCCCTCACCACGCCAGGTAGGATTTTTCTGACATGAAGTTTCGTTTTGCCGGCTGACTGAAAACTATAATACTCCCTCTGTTTTACAATACTTATGATTTTAGCTCATGGCACAAGAAACAAGGAGAAGTGAAAAAAGTGAAGCACACAGAACACAAAGAGAGATAAAGATTGAGATGCATAGGAAAATGACAATGATGAATAGGGAAATGAGAATGATGCACGACGAGATCGACCGCGTGCTATGCGTCCTGTCCCGCAAGTCGAAGAACAGCGCGGTGCTGGTGGGCGCGGCGGGCGTGGGCAAGACGGCCGTGCTGAGCGTCCCCCTCTCGCGACGAAAATCTTGGCGCGCGCGTGGTGGAACAAAATACTTCTTTCTTCGTGCCCCCAGCTGCGGTGCCTCGGCGCCACCACCCACGACGAGGTGCTTCTAAACGCAAGGAGGTCGTGGAATGAGCTAAGGAGAGGAATTATTTGGTGAAGAAGGCATTCCAATAGCTACAGGACAACTCGACGAAAACTCAAGAACGGATCATCGCTAGGATTCCGCCCTCATCCTCCCACTAT
Organism: Eragrostis tef; assembly: GCA_000970635.1. Lineage (NCBI taxonomy): Eukaryota > Viridiplantae > Streptophyta > Magnoliopsida > Poales > Poaceae > Eragrostis > Eragrostis tef. The sequence goes on from LAPY01000174.1 coordinate 59,041, forward strand.
CGTTGGAAGATCAAGAAGAGGTCTCTCACACCTCTCTTTCTCTCCTCTCTACACGAAGCTCTCACCTAGCCTTTCAAAAACCAAATGAAAACCTATCTCATGACTTGGTGGAAAAAAAATCATCTCTCCAACCAGCCATCTCCCTACTTATAGACATTTCGGAAAGACCAAAATGCCCTCCACACAACACACACTCCTCCCTACCACTAGGGACAATGTCTTCTGACTTTTTCTCCGTCGCCCGAACGCTATCGGGCTCTTGACGTCTTTGCTTCGCCTCGACACAACCTTCGCGATGGTGCCACGTGCACCACCAGCCACCGCCGCCGGTTTTGAGGCCCAAACCGGGAAACCATCCG
>LAPY01000174.1:71990-82334 GCA_000970635.1 Eragrostis tef
ATGGAGGCCCGTTACAAGGCGGAGCTTCTTCTCGTGGCGGCCTCCGTCTGCGGGTCTATTGGAGTTGTCAGTGAAGAAGGACGAAGGCGCGATGATGGGGAGGAACTGCACGCGATGGCAGAGTGGGGCTGGGACACGACGGCGGGGTGGTGGTGGTGCGTGACGGCGGGGAGGAGCTGGTCACGGTGGCAGAACAGGCCGTTGCGCGATGATGGGGCAGAGGGGAAGCTCGTCGCGAGAGGAGGAAGTAGCCAAGATTTTGGTCTTCCTTTGAAGAAAGAAGTATTTTGGTCTTGTATGTTGAAAGTGTTCAACACCCAATTTGGGTTTTAGATCTCAACTACCGTTGGAAATAGCCTTATGCTTTTCATTTTATTCGCTCCATTGCACAGTACTCGAGCATGAATCTCCCTGCAATAGGACCTCCTATCTGGCACCTGATAGCGACTGGGGCTACCCATCACGGCCCAAAGGCTAGCAAGCCAACCCAGGAAGTGCAGTCTTCTTCTTCGATACGCCTTCACCACGGCATCGAGTTGTTCTTCCCATGGTTGTTCGTTCTCCAAAACTCCTTAAAACAAAAATGTCAAACACCAATTGTTCCATAATAGAGATCAAAATTTTGTACCATTCAAAATCAATTGTTCCATCATTCAAAATCAATTGTTCCATAGAGCAATCGCAATGGTTTTATTGAAAAGAATAAAATGTTCCAGTGGTGGAGGAGGTGGGATGCGATGGCGCGCCGTTGTGGCGCCAGGCAGAGCGGGACGGGTGGAAACCACACAGGAGGTGTGGCCGAGGCGGCGTTGGGGGCTAGGGCCACGAGGGGAGCTGGAGAACGCATGACGGCGCGGCGAGTCGCGGCCACCGCATAGGGAGATGGAGTGCGGTGACGGCAGGCGGAGGGGAGCTGGTGGCCTGCAAGGCAGGTCGCGGTGGAGTTCGACAGAGGGAAAGGAGGAGAAGAAGTGGGTGCCGGCAGCTTGGGGTTGGATATCGAACGAACGCAATAAAGCCGCACGAATCTGAAAGGACCGCGTTACAACGCGTCCATACGTCCGCTTCTTCTTCCTTGACCCAACCCTCCCCCCACCCCACCCCCTCCTCCGGCCCCGCCCATCGCCCGCGGCTTTGGCGCGGCCAGCGATGCCTCGCCGCACCTCTCGGTCGCGACAGTCGCCCCCCGAACCCCTTCTTCTATGGTCGGTGGACATATATTGGAGTCGCCAGAGCCCGCCGCGACCCCAACAATCGGAACACCCTAACCCCGATGGCGATAACTCGCCGCCATCGCATCGCCCGCGCTCCACCGCCACCTTGCCTCCAAGCTCCACCGCCCGCGCTAATCCGCCATCGGCGAGGGCGCCGCCCGCCCTCATCCCGCGCTCGGCCACCACCTCGACGCCGCGTCAGCCGGGCCGCAGACAGACGCGCAACAGACTTTCTCAATCTCAAACAGTGTTTTTTTTCCCTTTTTGAGCCTATGAATCTCAAACAGTTTGTGCTCCAGATGTTGGCTGCAGTGGATGGCGACCCAGTGGCCAACTATAGTCGGGCCACCAATTAACCGAGGCCATAAGCCCATGGATCACAACAGCAACAGGCGCCCGTGTACCAAACTGGCCCAACAAATCACATTGGGGTTATTGTATCTCCTCGACGAGCGCGCGCCGCCGTTTGCCTGTTTCGGCGGTCCCTCTCCTAGGCTCCTCGCCGCCGCCGACTTATCAGATTCAGACGCCGCAGAGCAAATGACCGGAAGCCGCGGCCGGCCGCCGGGTTCGCCGACAAGCACGGTCTACTCTAGATGAATCCTCGCTGCTGCAGGAGCCCGCCACTTACAAGTCCGTGCACGCTCCCTCACACCCTAACCCTCGTTCCTTTCATGTCTAAAGTTTGTTTTCCTCTTTGAATATGAAATCCAATTTTTTTATGTGTGAGGCTGATCAGATCGAATAGAGGCTCTATTTAGTTTCTATCGATCATGCATCAATCAAACCTCTATTTTTTCGCTGTCTGCTGATGGGCTTGTGTGATGATGCCCTGACCAAAGGTTGAACATGTCAGTGCAAAATTATTGTCAGGCGACAGGGGTGAAAAATGCTAATCTATCGGCTTATAGTGGAGATGGCGAGTGCGTACTTTTGTAGCTAGCACTGATGGGGGTTTCGGCATGGCTTGTTTCTCAGTTGATTGTCTGGCTTATATGGGGGTCACGAATTAGGACTTTTTCCCCCACTTTACAAAACTTGATAGGAACTTTTCGTTGCTTCTAGAATATTCTGAGGACACATGATGCGAATTACCGCTGTTATGATTTTAACTATATAGAAGTAGAGTTGACATGCTACTCGGGAGCATAAGGATGCTGCTGCGGGGATTATCTAGCTGTATGTACTGGGAAATGACGTTTACCATAATGTTGCTCTGCATCTTGTGCCGGTAATAGCTCCAGTTCGGTGACATGGAAATACTTGTTATCCTCAGTGATAGCTATAACCGAGTATGATAGTCATGGGTTCATCATTCTTTCTTCTACTGATCTTTTATTTTGCTGTCTTTGACAGGGAAGCTGCTGTTTCAGAGAGGCCCTCCAAGAGAACCGGCCGCGTCTCAAATTCTACCTCGTTTTCCACATATGGCCCTGACGTGTGGGCAGATCTATTGGAATGCCTTCTTCACCAAATAATTGCTCTCCTTAGCTCATTCCATGACCTCCTTGCGTGTAGAAGCACCTGTCGCTATTGGCGCTCCGCATTCTTTTCCTTCCCATTAGCATTTAGCTCCAGCATTCCACCTCTCCTGCTCAAACCACTTACTCGCTATCCTAGTCGCGATCGCAGCCAAGCTGTGTACAGCTTTATATACAATTGCGAGTGGCAGCTCATTGATCCTGTGAAGCAATCATCTTCTTGCCGCCGTTCACTGCCCCTAAACCCTCCAAAGGGCATGAATTATTTGGGCTGCTCATATGGTCATCTTATCTTCTCTAATTTAGATCATTGCCTCCTTGTTGATGCATACAGTGGTACTGTTGTGAGGTCTCCCAGACTCAAATCCACTGACAACTGCAGGATCATCTGTGGAACCCTTGTTGCTCCCCTCACCTCACCCAATTCGTGTCTGGTCCTTTTGTCGGAATCGTCCTTGTTTCAGTGGGAGGTTGGAACTAACTCTTGGTTGCAGCATCCTCTTGATTTGAACGAGGTAAGTCATACCGTGTTCTTCAAAGGTGAGATGTTTGCCATAAATTATGATGGTCTCTACAACATACATTTGGCGCCTCAGCTCAGCGTGCATGAAGTAACAGTTGATTGGGATGATCGGCCAGTGGATCAAGCAAACGGCACATTTCGGAAATTCACTCTGATGGATTGGTTTGTGACCTGTGGTGACATGCTTCTCTTGGTTGAGCTATCTGAATTTAGAAGTCGCTACTTGGGCATCTTTGAAGTCTTTCACCTTGACTTTTCCGTTGAACCAGCTAAGTGGTTAAGGTAGAGAATTTGGGAAATTACTCCCTTTTTATTAGCTTCAGTTTGACGAGCCCGGCATTTTCATGCATGAACCCTGAAAGGTGGGGTGGAAAGAGTAATAGTATTTATGTTGCCAATCATCCTGATGCTGATGAACCTTGGACCGTTGTTGAGCTTGGTCAGGCAGTGCCACGCACAACCTGGAACTTTCCATACTTATCAGAAAAGGCCTCACAACCCCATTTGTATGTCGCTCAACCGGAAAACCTCTGGGTGCTTCCTGGTTGGGTTCACGGTGCTGGGCAGTGACGTTCTTTGCATGCCGCAGAGCTTTTGCTAGCCTTGGACGAGAGGACAACACCCTGTGCATTGCTACTTCTCTCTGATGTAATAGCTGAATCATGTAGCCGCAATTGTCTCTTGACTTGTTATTGACGCTGTCATGGTATAATAAATTTAAGCTACCGACCTTTTAATATTTCTTTTCTTACTGTATAAAGTGCCCTGTAATTGATCTTCTGAATGCTTGAACATAACGTTGGTCCAAATGGGACGCGTATCCTTTGCCATTCCTTGGGTTATGGCAAAGTTTGCCATAGCAATCCTTGCCGCTCATCTACAAAAGGACGCCAGATACGTGAGGCCGCAGATCCCTCGCTAACACAGTCAAGTTTCGTGGATTAGGAAACTGATCGCTGTTTTGACGGAGGACTAACGCAGGGTCCACAGCTCTAAACGGCGGGAAAGGCCATCGCAATTTGCCGCCAAAATCTGCCAACACAACTACGCCTCATAATCCTTTCCCCATCTCGTATCTGAAACAACCAAATACAAATTGCTTCGTTTAATCTCCGGCGGCAAGCTCGTCGGCCAATCGGCCAATGGATCATAGTACCAAAGAACAGATGCAAGACCTGCATGGGCAGATGGATTCAAATACAACCAGAAAAATAAAAATTTTGAATCAAGTTGTGACAATAGTTGGTTCGATTGTTTGCTAGTCCTAATAGCCAAATAAACAAAAATTATGAAAGAATATTTTCAGCTAGTCTGCTATTGCCGGCCACAGTACTAGTTGCTTCTAGGCTGCAGCTAGGCTTAAAGCTGAAATGTGCCTTCTGGACTGATATCTTGACAACCTGAATCTCCCTGTAAATCAAAGAAATTTGTAAGTAGATAACATGGTTGAAGTAATATGTTTAAAACTGACATCTTGTGATGTGATTCGTACCATTAGTAGCTGTGTATAGCCGGTAAATCCATCATCCTGAAGCACAGTTATGGGATTCTCCAAGTTCTTTTCTGTCAATGGTTGTGACTGTGTTGCTCTTGTCTCCTTTTCTCCCTGTCATTGTTTCAAATTGTGAAGGAATAGTTGACTCAGCATGAAAGGAGGGAAATTGTTTAAAATGACGCCAGATACGTGAGGCCACAGATCCCTCGCTAACCACAGTCAAGTTTCGTGGATTAGGAACCGATGGAAAATCGCACTTCTGTAACTATGCCTTTGCTGAATTATAGCAGCATTCTATCATGTTCTGTATAATCGCTAGATATGCCATGCCAAGTATTGTGAATCTTAGTTTTGTTTGCAGCAGGTCATGCGAGAGGTCAGCCCAACCATGGGGTACCGAAATGGAGGATGAACTGGCGATGGAGCGAAAAAGCATCTTCTTGGTACTTCTTCCACATCTTTGTGAACAGAAAAAGAAAAAGGATCTCAGAAGTATCCACTAATGTCAGGACAGGAGAAAAGAAAGGGAAAACAGCAATATCATTTACAATGTCCGAAATACATGTGTTTCAACAAAGATAATTGCTGCAAGGAGATCAACTTTGAGATAAATACAGTTGGCCTGTATAACAGAAACTAAGCAAGATCCTAGTTAATGCATACTACTGAGTGATCGCTTCGAATTTTGAACTGCAAATGCAGGGCATGTTAACTTGTTCGTGCCGTTTCACTGTGCGAGTGTAATGCCTGGTGGCCGTTGCTCCAATATTTTACGCAAGATGATCCTCTTTACCTTAAATTTAATATTTTTCTTAGTAAACAGAGTTCCTCCCGCTTATACAGAAAACCATACAGGCCCAACTAAGAACAAAATGACTTATCATAGACATAATGGTGATCAGATAAGATTTTCCGAGGTTTCTCGTTGTAAGAAATTAGAACTCGTCAAATATTATTTGCACAACGCCGTGATGTGGGCGCGTCCCCGTGAAGTAGCCGGGGATCTTTTAGTTAGGCGGCGTCCCCATGTCGGGATGCCGGAGCCCGACGCGGAGGCACCGGAGTGAAGTGGCGCGACGTCCCTGCTTAGAAGGCGGGGATCTTTTGGTTTAGTTTGTAATTAGGTATATATCTCACTTTAGTTTGTAATTAGGTCATCTTAATCGGCGATAAATAAATACACACACATAAAGCTCGTCTTAATCGTTTATAATCATAATTAATTTAAATCTCAATTTAAAATTGGTGGGGGACAGAGTGAAGAGAAGCGGCGGATGGAAACGAGAACCGCCGCTACAAACGGATTTGTAGGGGCGGCTTGTAACAAGATCCGCCGCTACAACTCTCTTGTTTAGTAGCGGCGGGATTCAGTCCGCCGTTACAAAATATTTCTAGTGGCCGCTCGTTTAAAAAGTACCGCCACCTCTGCTATAGCGGTGGCCCAAGTAACAAACCGCCGCTACGTATTTACTGGTCCGCCGCTACAGTGGACGTGTGGTGTAGTGTTTATTGATGGTAAAACTGATGAAATTATTAGAAACAATATGTTGGTGCTGCGACTAGTCAAGTTGATTAAATAAGTTTCATTCTTCTGAACAATGTGACACACCGATGATGCATACTTGATGATGCATACTGTTGACAACATCAACCGAACAATGAACCCTATGCAGATTTGAATAAAGGAATCAAGCAGATTATGTTACCATAAACATAGTGTAAGACAGAATAACAAAAAATAATTTAATTTAGCAACCTCCCAAATGCAAACAAGCAGAGTATCATTGAAACACCAAATACTATGCAGCTTCCAGTAAAGCGATCAAGCAACATAGCTATGTGGGACAACAATTCGGATTTTAAAAGCTTTGGGAAAGCAAACAAAAAGCATGCCATCCGTTGCATAATGTCAATGGATAACAAATTGCATAATTATTTGCTGGAATATGTATGACTGAGGCGGAAATGCAGATAATTCCAATACACGTCACGTGTTTACCAGAAGTCACATATTCATGAGGTGCTAATAAAATAAGAAGTGACAACAACATCAAAAAGCCCCTGTTCGCCTGGCTTATTTGCAGCCTGCAGCAACAGCAGCTACAGCGTTCGTAGTTATTTCTTCAGCAGCAGCTACAGTGTTCAGAGTTATTTTTCAGCAGCCGCAACAGGCTAAACATTAAAGCATATGACGCCATTTGGACAAAACAACAAGGCTGCTGAGAACACCAAATTGTTGTCAATGACTTGTCCAAGGCACAGCCACAAATCTAGAATCTGGCCCTATTCAACATCATCCTTATAAAAGCACTGATGCCACATCCAACTTAGCACATCTGTACACCAGTCAGCAAAGCAGGGAATATAAGGTAGACAAGGGCCCAGGAAGTATTCTTGCATGTGGCAGATAAGATGCACTCGACCGCTATCCATATTGTAGGATAAAAGTTTATATTCATCATCGAACCCACCAGCAAAGAAAATAAAGTTACACTCTGGGTGGAGTGCAATTAATGTGTAGAACTCATCTTTTCTGCGGTGTTTCCTTCCAAACAGTTCTAAGATGATAGCAGCATGTTTAAGAATCCAGTGTGCACTACAATCCTCCTCGAGTGCCCAAACAGAGAGTCGGTTGTTCTTGTAGCAATCTATATGCATTGTATAGAAGTGACCCTGAGAATGGGCGATGAAAGCTTCATCCGGCATGATGTAATGTTGAATGTAGCTGCCTGGCATGCGGATTTTCCTCCAAACCTTGCACTCTGTGTCGACTGTGATTACTGATAGATCAGTGGTAGTAGCGTAGAGAGTACCCCTAAAGAACACACTACTTATCTGAAGGTCCACATTAGTATCATCACCTCACTCACTCTTCCTGAATATCCAACCTCCAGTATTTGAAAACGTAGAGTCAAATTTGTTACAATAATTTTCCGGGTGACAATTATTTCCAAACGGAGGGATATGAGGTCGAGTTGGGCCGGTCCAGCCCAAGTAAGGTTCTTCTTTTTTCATGAAGCAGCCCATGTTGCAAATCTCTTCTGTGTCCTCCAGCCGTCGCAAAACTTGGGCTTCGACGTTCCGCCATTCCCACCGTGATGTCCCTGCCTACCGCTGATTACAAGAGGACGAGAGCGGATACCATGAAAACATCATTTTTTTTATCAGTTAAAAAAACATCATTTTTTATTATGTTGCGGGAAAGAGAATATGGTAATAATGTCAAGTACCCGTATATGTGCACATCTTCTGCTCACCAGAACGAAAAAACTACCCATGCTGCTCAAACGGATCACGTTCACATTTTCATAAATTATATCCCAACCAAGAATGTTGTTTTTCCCCTCGAATACGCATGAGGCCTGCATATCATTGTATTAGAAGAGAATTTTGTTACATACTACACACAAGAACACGAACAGACTCGTGACTGCATGTCCCGCCATTGCCGGACAACCTATTACACTTTGCGGAATACTCTCCAATGAGACTGCCTAGTTTGCGCGCACCGGCTCTAATCCATAGCCGTGCCTCCTCCTTGATCCTGTCCACCACCACTTGCACCAATCTTTTTCTTTGCCTTGGAAGAGCTTGCATTCCTCTCCTTCCACAATTCCCCTTTTCTTTTGCTTGGTTGTTTCGGCGTGCGCACCCGCCGCCACCAACTTAGCAAAGTGATTTGCCCTGTGTGGAACGTGCATTGGCATCCTGCCCAGGTGAGGATGCTCCACCACACCTCCTTGGCGTATGAGCAGTTAACCAGTAGGTGTTTGCCGTCTCGTCCTCTTGATCATAAAAACTTTTACCGAATGCAGGAAGATAATTTTTTGAGCAAACATGAATGATATCAATGATAGGATATCGACCAATATTCAAAAGAGATTGAACCTTCGATTCTGATTAACAAAGCTCTAGCCATTTCCTACGACACCAAGATTCGATTACAGCAGCAAGAGTGAAAACTGATATGCAGTTATTAATAAACTTGTACGAATCCACTTCTTCAGCTTTTCCACTAAGTTTACCACTTGCTATTTTTTACAGGGAAAACATTTGGCACCACTGAATCCTGTTTGCAGAGTGCAATTTGCTTATTTGCGTATGTAAGATTAAGAATGCAAGAAAAACAATTTAGGTTGTATTCCTAACAACAAGATCCATGGAAGGCTCCCAAAATGAATTTAAATGGACAAACAACCGAGAATTACACACAGATTAATGGATGCTATTGTGATTTCTGGCATGTAAACTAGTGTTTATGAGACAGATAATGATCAAAGATAACTTGATCAGCTATTAATAAATAAAATATGAATAGACCGGCCCTATGATCAACAGTGATATTGGTAAAGTTGACCGGTAATGTGAGACTACCAAGTATTTATCATGTAGCAAGCTATGCTATATCCCAGGCCTAGCTCGGTACGTCTTAAGCGTTTAAAAATTTCAAAAATATCCGAAAGCACAGACTGCAAAGACATCACAGGATTTTAGCATCTGAGTGGACCCTTGAACCTAAGCTGGAAGTAAGCTAGAGACAAACCGACACAGGCTGAAATTTTAGTGTATCTGAAACAAAGTTGGCATTCACATGTATAATTATGGACTTTGATATATTTCCATGCACCTGAGGAACTTTGATACGACGGAGAAATAGAGGAACTAAGCTAAAATCTGATTTCAGAACTGACCGTACGTCAGATGGAAAAAGGTGGTTCACCGCCACTAAACCACCAAACCTGGCAACCTGCTGCTGCCACTACTCTGGACAATAACAATTGAACTCCCGTAGTAAGATGGTCCAGAAAAGAATTTACTTGGACAACAAAGTAGATTGATTGAGAGATTGACAGATGATAATGTGATCTCCTGCAATTCCTCACATGTCAGCTATTGATTGCTCATACACAGTACAATACCGGAAAAGTAAAAAAACATGCAAGAGATATTGATCAAAACAGTTTTTATAGTATCCACATAATCGATGGAATACTGTCACACCCCAAAATTTCAAATTTTGGATGTGACTCAAATTTCACTAAATTTAGAATATTTTTGAAATAGATTAAAATTTAATTAGATTTATTTTGGTTCTTACCATTTATTTTAGGCAAAAGAGCTATTTTCTAAATTAAATTGCATTAGGATTTTTGAAATAGATTAAAATTTAATTAGATTTATTTTGGTTCTTACCATTTATTTTAGGCAAAAGAGCTATTTTCTAAATTAAATTGCATTAGGATTTTTGAAATAGATTAAAATTTAATTAGATTTATTTTGGTTCTTACCATTTATTTTAGGCAAAAGAGCTATTTTCTAAATTAAATTGCATTAGGATTTTTGAAATAGATTAAAATTTAATTAGATTTAATTTCACTATACATATTTTGTTGTTGCACTCATGCTGAATTGCATTAGGATTTTATTTGTATGGAAATTGTATTTAAAATTCGAGTAGAAATCGGTTTCTCTTTATCCAGGAAATAGAATTAGAAATAGAAAAGGAAAAACTAATTCTCAGCCGTTTGGGCCAAATCCTTTCCCGGCCCAACTTCTTTTTCCTTTTTCTTTTCTTTCTCTCGGGCCGCTTTCCTCCTTCCCCCGCTCGGCCCAACAGCCTTGCGCGATAGG
>LAPY01000174.1:98950-117763 GCA_000970635.1 Eragrostis tef
CCAACCATGCGCCACAAGCCGTCCCACTCCACGCACCCGAGAGCCGGGCTGGCCTGTTTTGTTTGTGCAAGCGATGGACCCAATTGGCCCAACACGGGAGGTGAAATGCTTTTTTTTCATCTTTTTGTTCTTCTAAGTTCTAATTGTTTTAATAATTATTAACAAAATATGTACAAAGATACACATTGGTCTTCCTTTAAACATTTTATAAGAAAAAATTGAAATTTTAATAAAACCAAATTTAAAATATATATATACTACTTCAACAGATTAGGGTCGTCAGTGTTAGAAAAGTTTGACTTAAGATAAACCTAAAACTACAAATTTTTTGAAACAAAGGGAATAACACAAGAGTGGAGCTACTGAATACGTAAGTTTCATGCATGTTCTCTCAAACATGCTGAAGTGAAGTGCTACCGTTCTCCATATGATCCACTATTACGTAATAAAATGTTCCACGAATGCTTTGGATGAGACTAGTACTAGAATTTTCACGCGTCGTTGCCGCGCCAACTGTGATAATTGTATTATGGCTTCTTGTGTGACCTTCATTTTTACTCCATTGAAGATTTTGCTTTTGAAAAGACCTTTATAAATACAAGACTATGTTTGGCATAACATTGTAATTAATAGTTGACGTTATAGTATCAGTACATGATAGTTACATTTTTATAGCAAAATATTGTAGATGTACTGAAAACTCTATTCCTTGTTTGGTCTAAAAAAATTGTGATAAGTAAGAAAGGCCCCATCATCATTTTCCAAAAGTCGAGTCCTAGCGCACTTATATCAGTAGTAAGTAGTGCTTGGAAATAACCTGTACAAAAAAAGTGTATTAAAACTCAACAGTAAACAAATCAGTCTATGTTAATAAGGTGAAAACGAAAGAGAACTCACTTGGTCGCTAGGAAAGGACCTTTTTAGTCATCGAGCTATTTTGTTTAGCATCATCACTTCATCAAAGCACAAAAATCACAGATTGACACACGGAAGCTGCTTTTGTAATTGTTGAGCTAATATAATTTTAATTGAAATGTCATTGTGAATGTTAGGTGCTTCGTGTATCTGTACAGAACAACCGTGTTTATCGCTTGTTGTTTTAAACTAAAATTTGGAAAAGTACATGACTGAAAATTGTTGGCCAGATGACATTTAAAAAGTTTACTTAATTTGAATTTTCAGTATCCATTTGGTCCAACTCGGTGTCATCTTGAATGCAAGTATTTGGTGTATCCTGTAGTAACTTTTTATTTTATCATTGTCTTTTTTTTTTGTGATTTCATTTTACCTGATTGGGATCAATGGTTTACGATTTGTCTTCACAGATATTACACTCAGATTTCAGTCCGTTGTAAGGGAGGGTGATGGACCTGAATATCTTCCATGCTGCTGTCCTCATTTATCTACTTTTAGACTAAAATACAATGCCAGGTTTTGCATTGGGCTTGAATGAAGACATAAACCAGTAGTAACTACATATATCTGAATAAATTTAGCTAAAGTAGTGTTTTCTTAGCCGACTAAAGTAGCGTTGATGCTAGGTGTTTCAAAATCTGATTTGAGATTCAACACTGCTCAGAGGCCCATGTCATATTATTTGACATTCTTAATCCTGCACATCTTTTCAATCTTGGCGTCTTGCAAAAACTATACATTGCCATGTGCCACTTAACATTAGTAGTGCTGATATCTGATTTTTTTTCTAAATAAACTTGATCCACTATAAAATACATGCGGGTTTTTTCAACATTTTTAGCTACTCAGGGAACACGCACATGTGGCTTAATAAAGCCTTGCATCCAGCTATTCAAGCAACAACAGCAACAGCCTACAGTATGGAGATTAGAGATAAAACAAAATATGAGACCTTAGTACACCCTCCACGGCCGTCGTGCGTGCATACAGTCGCCATGCACCAGGGAAATAAGAAAACGAACACATAAGTGCTGGTGATGCATCTAGCTCCTCACCAAAGATTTAAGGAAAAAAATCAAGATTTGGATTCATGAAAGAAAACAGTAGATTTAAGGAATGTTCAAAATCTCATACCTTAATTCCTGCAACGTGTTCAGATCAAGCCAATGATTTTGTTCTTTTCTTTAGCCTAAATCATGGGGAGCCAGGAGCTTTATAAATGTGGTATCTTTTTTTTTTTTTGCGATTTTTAGATGTTCTATCTTCCTCAATGGAAAAGCCCAGAATATTTCTGATCGATGAACTGTCTGAAAAATTCGCTAAGGGGCTGTGTGCTAGTTTCAGAGGTGGTGGAAGGCTAGAAGATACGTAGATTTGTTCAACCTTGAAGGTTCTAGAAGTAAGTTCTGAGGAGAGGTGGAAGGACCGGGAACCATTTACTTTTTCTAGAAGGGTCTAGTCGCAATGTTGCCGGCACAAATCAAACGGTTCTTATTCCTCAGCTGGGCAATCCGACGATGGAGAAAACTTGGGTGACGTGGCGTGGCTGTTTTGCAAGAAAACGCATGCGTTTTTCCGATTAGAAACAAGAGGGCATTGTTTTTTTTTGCGAGGGCACAAGAGGGCATTGTTGAAGTAGAAAAACGTGCAAAAGTTCCATAGTGACGGTGTTGGAATTCTAGTGTGCTTGCTATTCCTTGACGCATCACATATTCTTTCCTTCTTCCGGAATCCGGAAGGACGCCAACTAGCTAGAACATTACCATGAAAAGTGAAGCGGTGGTGCGCCCTTGTCTCTTGAGAGCGCTGTCGTTCTTAGTTGCTGTCAAGGACACAGGGCTAGCTCTGGAGTTCGACGCGCACCAGTCGATCACCACACGAGCATTGGCTAGATAGGCACGCCACGCCTGAATGCGACGGTGAACGGCTTGGCGCTGGGATTGATTGCAACCTCAGCCATCGTCTCCGTGAGTAAATACAGTTCAGGATATACATCATACCGAGTGTAGCTAGCTAGCTACCCCCCTAGAAATGGATCGTCACTTTCTTCTTCTTCGTCTCCTCTCTTTCCTGCTCCATGTAGAGTTGTAGACGAAGCCCCAAACTACCTCACGTACGTAGAGCGTAGACTTTTGGAGGCTGGATGCTTCCAGCTTATCCACCGTCCATGCCTCCAATCACGCTGTTTTCTCTCTCTAAACAGCGCCCCAGCTAAGATGAGAGAGTTTGGGAAAGGGGAGGAGAGAGAAGCGCACATGCAACTCTGTGTCGATGGCCGTGCTGTGTAGTAGTTGAGGTGGTAGCAGTGTGCCATTTGCTCATCTCCTCCATCGATCGCTTGTCACTCTGGCACATCTCTGTCTCTTAAGGGTTAATGCCTTGGTTATACATGTCATCTATAGGTCGGCTCTACATGTAGGCCGGTTTCAGCCTATTCGTGTGCAGGACTCTTGATGGACCGTACCTGTGATATGTGCATGCCTCCAACTAATGGATGTCAGACATGCTTTGAGATCGATGAGGCTGCATGCAGGGTTGTCCAAGAATTCAAGAAGAGCATTTTGCCACGAGAAGGAATATTTCAGCTGCTTGACAGCTCATTGTTTGACTTGCATATATTACTATTAGTTTCTTCTCTTCATGTAGCTCGTCATGTTTGACATCAGACCGCGTTGCATGACAAGAGATCGATTTGTGATGGCGAGTGGTGACTACCTCCTCATATAACTGCAAAACGTCTCAAACTTCAAAGGCACGGTGTCGTTCTGATATCATAGTTGACTTCGAATAGTTTTATAACATGAGTTAATTAAATTACAGAACGTGCATGTTGATCTATATACTTTATGGTCGTAATCGCGAACTTACCTTCCTTTGCATAATGAATTAGCTAATAAGGAAAATAAAATCAACATAAGGAAGATATTCCATATTGAAGAAAATAATGTGAAGATTCTTTTATCATGCATATACAGTTGTATGTTAGGCTGGAAAGTCTTTCAACATGTTCCAATGAATTGAAGGTCTGTTCTGGGCAATTGACCAGTGCTAACAAACAGAGAATAAAGGATGACCCTTTGCTGGAGCTTGACCTTGTTTGCAAGCTACTTCTTCAACACTTCCGGCGTGGCATATTGATGAGTGTAGGAATAAGTTGATTTACACATTATTGACCTTATTAGTCGTTGTTCCTTTCCTTTTCCTGAAAGAATTGTGTGTGGTATTTATTTTCATGAGTTACATCAATTATATACGCGTTCCAAAATACACACAAGCATAATGATGATAAGTTTGCTTAATGTTAGCAAGATCTATACTCTTGCAGCAAATACTATGGCACGATCAGTAAGTGAATAGCTAGGATGAGGAGCCTTGTACAGCTAAGTTAGTATATATGTTACCTCCATCCCTGCTAAAGATGGCAATGCATGGCAGCAGAATAAATGCGTGTGTGCCTGCCTACTTTAAGTTCCTTCGAGCACATATGTATGGACAAAGGACCATCCTCTGGACTATGTAGGGTTTGGAAGGCCTGTCATCTTCTCTTTAGGTACTGACAATACATATACATGCATGCATGCATGCAGGTATTGCGGCGGTAAGCATTCTAAGCTGGCAGCCGTACGCAATATTTTACTCCAAAATTGTTTTGCAGCGAAACAGAGATCGTGCCTTTATTCATAAGAGTGAACTAAAATGCTGGTGTTCATCAACCCATCAGCAAGGTAGGCATATACTACCTGTACGATGCATTTTAGCATTACTCCAATCAAAAAAAAAAGATGAGACATACTCCCTCCGTATTTAATTTGATGTTGTTCCAACAGTGATCTGAAGTTCATTTTGTGTTCATTTGCTTGGTCCGGACGCCAACAATTGATGAACGGAGATAGCATGACTCACTAGAATGATCCTTACATATTGCGAATGCTGAAGAATCATATCCCAAACAAAAGAAGAGGGCAGACTGGTTTTTTTAACCTTGATACTCCATTGTTTAGTGCATATATAGAATGATAGAAGCCTCAATGATGGATCCAAAGATAAAATAGAAACACAAGAAAACCTCACTCGACTTTCCTCACCTAATTCACATTTCTTTTGGCTAGGTCTCAAGCTTGACCTTTGCCAGTCCGAAACATCTTCAGTGAAAACCACAATTCATTGGAATCATGACGACCTCATCTAAAAACGTATTCAGAAGTCTACAAAAATCCTGAAAACATATTTTTGATGGGCTCTAGCTGGTTTCGGCTTCTTCTGACCTTGCACTGTGGTTGTGCTGTAGCGCAACCGTTCAAGCACTATAGCATAGAACCGTTTGCCTCTTCGGTGGCTAGTGAAGCCAAGTTTCTTTGCTTCACCGGCTCCCGGGAGCCGTTTGCACAATGACGCGCTATTGGCCCTAACTCTCATGGTGTCACAGTGCGCGCCTTTCTCAGCAGCCACTAGCTCGCCGCCATGTATAGCATGCATGATGATCTGGACATGACAGAGACGCCGCCGGATATCATTGAAGCTGATGGCTCCGGGACGAGCGCAATTTACATCATGCACATTCAATCAGGCATCTATATGATGCACACTTGACTCAGACGAAACAAGAACGCATCGATCGTTTGATCAGTTTGATAGAGACACCGGCTGATTCAATACATGTCATATATATATGCTTATCCCCAGTGAAATTCTGATGCGCCGCCGAGAATTCAACCTAATATTTATGCGATATATATAGCTCATCACATGGAGATTGATACGATCGTGCATTGCAACGTAGGATATACAAGCTCTTAGTTCCATAGTTTTAAATCTCTCGCTATAGCTATTTTAGTCAATGTACCGCTATTTGTGTTCATGTACAAAATATCCGCTATCTCTTGCTATAGCCCGATTTAGCTCCGCTATTAGCTGTTTTAGAGACGTGCCGCTAAACCCATTAGCCCGCTATTTAAAACATTGCTTAGTTCTCTGAATGCAAAGGATAATAACCGCCATTTATCATGCATGGCAGTCCAAGCGCTAGAGGTTAGACTTCTTCAACGGCAGGACGAAAGCTTAGGTAGTGGATGTATGTGGCCGGCCACCGCTTCTCTATTCAGTTTTGGATATGTTCTTACTCGGTCGTTCATGCAATAATGAACGAAGAATGGACTAGAGCTGTGATCGGTCGGCGACTCCTTTTCGGCCCTCAAAATTGATGCTACCTTGTTCGTTTTGATCGAAATTCTTCACTAGTGCGAGTAGTACTCCCTCTCTCCCCCTCCGTACGTAGCCAATCATTCTACAGTGAGTAGGGTACAATGAGAGATGGGACGGACTGCACTTGCGGCTACAGATACCACCGATAATCTATAAATTTAATGCGTGTGTTCTCTATAATATTTGTAGGCCACCTGCTTATCTTTATGTGACTGATTGGTGAATCTTATCGCTTTCTCATGTCGGTTAGCAAGTGCTGCAGCGGAACAAAAGGGAGTTGGCCATATTTGAATTCCGGGGCACGCGTGCATGACTCTCACCTGTACCGGCACCCATGTATATCTGCATTCCAGTTGTGCGATCCTTGTTCAGCCCTATCCGCGTTTGTTTCTGTTGGTTGTGTGGTTTCGTTTTGTAAGTCCTATTAAATACATTTTTTTGCGAAAATTGTAGGGGGGGAAAAAAGAAACTGAGTGCGTGATTATTTGTCACAGCCCTGTCTTAGTGAGCTTAAAATTGGCACAGATGTCACATCCCAAACTAATCGGGTTCATGTGCTGAAAGATTTTATTGAACTCTTGAATCTCATGCAAAGAAATAAAGGTTATACTTTTTTCTCAAAACTTAAGAAACATGAAATTAAAGACACATTATTTTTCATTATTTATCTATAATATAAGATTTTGAAAATATTTCGTCAACAAAGTACAAAGTATATACTTGACCTTGAAACCCATGGCATTTTGTCCACATGTCCCTGCTATGTGGCGTGCGGGAATGGGGTAGACTTTTCAGAATTGGCAAGAGTCAATGATACTCAAGTACCAAAACGATGACTCACCGTTGTGTGCTGCCTTTTCTAGCTACACTATCCGCCAACCTACTACCATAAGACCATATGACATGCATTGCCAAAAGGATAACTTGGCATCCTAACAAACTGCATATGCTTCCTAGTACCACCCTATATAAATCACCCCCATGACCCTCGCTTACACCCTACCTTCCCATACATCCGTCTCTTGCTCTCTTAGCAAGAAAGAGAATCTGAATAGAGCTAGGAACAAAGAGAGTCAGTGAGATGAGGAACCACAAGCTAGCTCCTATCACTTCGTCGTCTTCAAAGAACAACAACAAACAAGAACAGCCACACCTCTCTGGAGCTTACATTAGGAGCCTTGTGAAGCAACTTAGCTCCTCATCTACAGCCAGATCCAAAGAGAACAACACCATGGGCAGCAAACCACTTAGCCAACCAGAAGATCAACCGCAAGCCCAAACAGCACCACAGCAGCAACAGCCACACAAGAAGCAGGTGAGGAGGAGGCTGCACACGAGCAGGCCGTACCAGGAGAGGCTGCTCAACATGGCGGAGGCCAGGAGAGAGATCGTCACAGCTCTCAAGATCCATAGGGCCTCCATGAGACAAGCCAAAGAGCAGCAGCAGCAACAGCAACGGATGCAACTGCAGCTGCAGCAACAACAAGAGGTCCATGCAGTGCAAGAGGCAAGCCAGGCAGCAACTAGAGCTTCTGCGCCGATGAGCTATGCTTCCTACTCAGATTACTTGTACAATTCATCGTATGCACATTTCAGTGCTCCAAGTAGCTATTCATCCCCACCCACATACCACACACCAGTTACACCCATGGCCAATTCTGAGCAAGATTTCGGTCACCTGCTCCCTCTTCCTGCACAGCCACTAGGGCTAAACCTTAGCTTTCAGGGTTTCAGTAGTACTGACACTAAGAACAATACTTGTGCTTTTGAGCCTCCATTGCTCGAGCCATCTCCTACTTCCTCCTACTCAGTCTACTCCTCTCCATCAGTGACGATGGCGAGCAATGACCTATCAGCCGTCACCATGGAGAACACTTCATTGGCTGTAGATGCATCGCTGCACCGAGTGCTGGATGATGAGGAGATGGCAGCCATCTATTCAATCGGGGAGCAGCATGACATTGAGTGGAGCGACACCATGAACCTGGTCACGTCAGCATGGTGGAGCAAGCTCCTTGAGAGCATCGAAGGCAAAGACGATGGCACAGTCGTCGCGCAGGAGGCCGAAGGAGCCGCAAACACGATAGGGGATCCATTGTTAGACATGCCCGATTGGTTTAGTGATAACCTTGGTCATCAGCCTACCAAGGAAAGCAGCTCTTACGTCCTAGGGATGCAATTCAGTGAATACTACCATCCCAACGAAGATTTCACCTTACCGCGGTAAGTAATGCAAAGTTATTTAACTGTTATAATCTGCAAATAAAGATCATGATGTTTCGTATATTCCTCATGTTTTCTGATCCAAAATTTTAATCAAAAGTGGCCGCACGTGCAAGCTGCATGCTAGCATCTGATCAGTAGGGTTGTACTTGAGTTGTAAAAGTAATATACTCTTAGGAAAAGATCGTTGTTGTTTATCAGTAGCTAGCTACCATCACCTAATAATACGGAATCTTTCGCAAGGGCATCAAAGATGTAAAATTAAGTTTCTTATATATAGCAAACGATGGCAAACATATCCAGTGTTGAACTTAGCATTAGTCCAAACTGAGCACGGTAGAAAGTAGTACTGAAATTCAATGTTTAATAAAACATTTTCTATCGAAACAGTATGTATGGCAAAAACTTTTCATAAGAATACAGCCAAAACTTCCCAATGTTTTATCATGTACACAACAGGCAATGTAAAATTATATCTGTTGGAATGTTTGAACTTCAAAATAAGAATACATGCTATGTTATGTATCGATTATTAGGCTAACATGAACTTTTATTTGCAGTATGGACATCGGAGAAATCGAAGGATGGGATGCAGAATGGTTCTCTTGACAATCATCGATCTGTCATATACCTAGGGAAAGCAATTTATTGAAATTTTGAGCAAGATTGCTCCCCTGTGTTTACATGAATTTTGCTGTGCCTCGAGTAATAAATCATTGCATTAGTAGTGATATAATTGACCGGCAAAGATTTAATCCCAAGGATCGTGTGTCTTTTCTTAATGCTTAGTTGGTTCATAATCTCTCTATACACTCTGAAGATGTTCAGTCAAGATACCTTAGCTCATTTTGTGAGATTCATTGTTTATCTGCATTATATATATTGATGTACTTACTCTGTTATCTATGGCTTTTTTATAAAAAATATCTAATATAAGTTTATTGTCTCTATTTTTCTCAGACATGTAGCTTTGATGGATAAAAATATTCTCTGTATTTGTTATCATTATTCGTATTTTTCATCTTCTTTTCACAATACCAAAGTAATAACTAGGCCTGATAATTCTAGTTAAATAAGAACAATACTTGTGCTTTTGAGCCTCCATTGCTCGAGCCATCTCCTACTTCCTCCTACTCAGTCTACTCCTCTCCATCAGTGACGATGGCGAGCAATGACCTATCAGCCGTCACCATGGAGAACACTTCATTGGCTGTAGATGCATCGCTGCACCGAGTGCTGGATGATGAGGAGATGGCAGCCATCTATTCAATCGGGGAGCAGCATGACATTGAGTGGAGCGACACCATGAACCTGGTCACGTCAGCATGGTGGAGCAAGCTCCTTGAGAGCATCGAAGGCAAAGACGATGGCACAGTCGTCGGGCAGGAGGCCGGAGGAGCCGCAAACACAATGGAGGATCCATTGTTAGAGATGCCTGATTGGTTTAGTGATAACCTTGGTCATCAGCCTACCAAGGAAAGCAGCTCTTACGTCCTAGGGATGCAATTCAGTGAATACTACCATCCCAACGAAGATTTCACCTTACCGCGGTAAGTAATGCAAAGTTATTTAACTGTTATAATCTGCAAATAAAGATCATGATGTTTCGTATATTCCTCATGTTTTCTGATCCAAAATTTTAATCAAAAGTGGCCGCACGTGCAAGCTGCATGCTAGCATCTGATCAGTAGGGTTGTACTTGAGTTGTAAAAGTAATATACTCTTAGGAAAAGATCGTTGTTGTTTATCAGTAGCTAGCTACCATCACCTAATAATACGGAATCTTTCGCAAGGGCATCAAAGATGTAAAATTAAGTTTCTTATATATAGCAAACGATGGCAAACATATCCAGTGTTGAACTTAGCATTAGTCCAAACTGAGCACGGTAGAAAGTAGTACTGAAATTCAATGTTTAATAAAACATTTTCTATCGAAACAGTATGTATGGCAAAAACTTTTCATAAGAATACAGCCAAAACTTCCCAATGTTTTATCATGTACACAACAGGCAATGTAAAATTATATCTGTTGGAATGTTTGAACTTCAAAATAAGAATACATGCTATGTTATGTATCGATTATTAGGCTAACATGAACTTTTATTTGCAGTATGGACATCGGAGAAATCGAAGGATGGGATGCAGAATGGTTCTCTTGACAATCATCGATCTGTCATATACCTAGGGAAAGCAATTTATTGAAATTTTGAGCAAGATTGCTCCCCTGTGTTTACATGAATTTTGCTGTGCCTCGAGTAATAAATCATTGCATTAGTAGTGATATAATTGACCGGCAAAGATTTAATCCCAAGGATCGTGTGTCTTTTCTTAATGCTTAGTTGGTTCATAATCTCTCTATACACTCTGAAGATGTTCAGTCAAGATACCTTAGCTCATTTTGTGAGATTCATTGTTTATCTGCATTATATATATTGATGTACTTACTCTGTTATCTATGGCTTTTTTATAAAAAATATCTAATATAAGTTTATTGTCTCTATTTTTCTCAGACATGTAGCTTTGATGGATAAAAATATTCTCTGTATTTGTTATCATTATTCGTATTTTTCATCTTCTTTTCACAATACCAAAGTAATAACTAGGCCTGATAATTCTAGTTAAAACATTTTCAAAAGGATTGTGGAACAATCTACCTTTCATATAGACATATACACTGGCTTTCTTTCTTTATTCATTTACTTAATATTTTTCTATTGTTTGTGCCAGTAGAATCTTGTTATACGCTATATTTGGGAAAATAAATTATAATGCTATAAAATAGTTGTAACAACAAAAATGGTTTATAGTACTGAATATCTCTATAGAATTTTGCACATAATGAATATCAAAAGATTTAGGATTTTAGACTTCATGCATCCTTAAGTACAAAATTGAAAATAAAAATAGTGAATGTTGTTTGCTAAAAAATATTTATCTCATCAATACATAATGTTTTAACTCTCACGTAGCTAAGAAATATCTTTCGCTTTTCTTTTATCTTTTTTGCGTAGGCTGGAAGCTATACTTGGATTATATATGTACCAAATGCTTTGTTTGTTTTTACACCAAATTAAAGTTCCCCATTGCCAGGAAATATTATACCATAATTTTTCTTAACTTCTAATCATCTTGTATCACTGCAAGAAATACTGAAGATTGCCTTCCTTAAGTAGCTTAACATAAAGCGTCGTTTGGCACAATTCCAGATTCTCCCAGAAACGCTTCCAATTGACTTTCTCTCACATGAAATTTTCTCTATTGATCAGAATTACTTTGTGTAATTATCTGGCTCGTTGGTTGGTGTCTTTTCCATAAGAGAGGATGGCAGTTAAAAACAAGAAGAGGAGTGGTTTTGTCTGTAAGCCACAACAAAGCCAGATAATTCCACAAAGTAAAAAAGGAAAAAAAAAAGAGATTCCTTTCATTTGCACTGTCGTCAAACAACTTCACCGGTTTTGCCGAAACATGTGTAGTTTCTCGTCATCAAACGATCAACTAGATTTTCACACTGCATGCGGTGCTCCCTCTCTGGTGACTTGTGCTATTGTGCATGGCAATGCAAACACGGCTGTTGTTGCTGTCCTAGCTGACACTGCACAAAGAGGGAGCCAGGGAGGGAAGGGTAGCACAGTTCATGCCTGCATTTGTTTTTCACAGTACTTAACACAATTACAGCATGCCTTTTCAGTCTGGCAGTAAGTTGCCAAACACTGTGAAGTACATAGAGCCTAGACGAACAGAGCCTGACAGCACAAGTCAAGAGGTAAAGCAGGCAAGGAGAGGGAGGCTCGAGGCAGGCAGAAGAATCTCTTCTGGCATGCATGATCAGAAATGAAACACATGCATGCAGCTGCGCGAGGCCTCAGTTAATACGAGGTTCTTCTTCTCCCTTTTACTCCCTCCATAAATGTTTGGATTAAACTGTGCTTGTTTGGCGTCAATCGAGCTTTTTTAAAGGTCATGCCTCATGACACGTTGGGCGCTTCGTCACGTGGAGTAAGGAAATGCCTGGCAAATTTGGGGTCTCAGTTTGAGAACCGCCAATAGTATTTGTTCTTATGGGCTTCAACTTTTCTGAAACTATAGTTATGAATTCGATCAACTCCTTTTCTTTCTACACAGCTAGTGAAAACCACAAATTGTATGAGTTTTTCTTTTAAGTTTTGTAATAGTCAATGACTTTATTAAATTTCCTTCTTGCCTAATCCTTGTGGCTGGTCACGAATTTAATCAGTCTAATTCACTCCCTCTTGCGAGGTTCCCTCATTATGAAATCGGGTATTTTGTCCCACAACCACATGGTGGTTCTAACAACTTATATGTGGACGTTGCATCGCATATATGTCTGCAACATCGGGACGCATCGTGGGGTCTGAGTTAGATTTTGGGTATGTTTCAGCCATGTTAAGCTCAAATGTTCAAAATTTTGGAGACTTTGGTGTGAAACTTGCAGATTGGGTAGTTTCAGTGCATAGAGGTTAGCATTTGAGGGATGTATCCACAGCTCCTTCTTTCCGGTTTGCCCATTGCTTGAGCTGAGAAAACACACATTGAAAGAAACTTTGAACTCCACTCTTCCAGCGATGATCTTTCATTATCGATGAGATTAGTACCAATTTTCCCGCGCTCTATGTGGTGCGTTGCACAGTTGCAGATGTGAAAACTTGCAGTGTCTTATAGCCAAAATCACATTTTGCAATGCCTGGCAGACGAAGCATGGTTTTAATGCCTTGCCTAAACCTAAAACCCAAACACCTACTCCCTCCGTCCCAAAATAGATATCACTGTTGACTTTTAAACATCACGTTTGACTGCTCATCTTATTTATTTTTTTTACACAAATTTTATTTATTTGTTTATAACTTGTTTTATCATTGAATGTATTTTAATCATGACGTATTTGTTTTTATTTTTAAATAAGACGAACGGTTATACGTAAAATTCAACAGCAACATTTATTTTAGAACGGACAAACGTTAGAAAATCATGGAATTGATCGCTGCAGACGTGAGGCTAATGCCCTGAGAAGTTACACCAACTATCGGGGGATTGTGACTGCTCTGCGATTACACCCGACACAAAATCCAAACTGCAGATTTATACTATAACCAGACACCCATTTTCGGCACATATAGTAAAATGCAAACACTTTGTTATACATCAAATACAATGTAAAATCTCAGCCTGTGAGCTCTGCAGGAAAAAAAAATCAACTAGGCAGTATGGTCTGAAATATCTGTATGAAATGCACTGTATCTGTTGGGAAAACGGCTACACCAAAATACCGCCCCCAATAAAGTTCCTATATGACAACTACAATAAGCATCCGGAACAAAATGAAACAGGCCGGATGGCACATGGGATATTGGAACGCCTTCCATTGTATATTTTGCCATTACAAATCAATCTAAATGCTATATTCCATTGCCTGTGTGGCGAGTATTAAGAATGGAGTTCTTCGTAATTTGAGGCACAGGAGATGTTGGAGCCTGGTAGTCTTATACATGGCCCCCAATTCCATGTTGTGTACCAACCGCAGAAAGCAGATCATCAACAGAGATCATTTGAACGGTGCAAATAAAATGGATGAATTGTGGCCACCGAATCCAAATGAGTTCGATAGCGCCACTTTCACATCACATCTCTCCTTCTGTGGACCTACTAGCATGCTGACATCCTGAGTCAAGAAAGAAAAAGGCATATTTTATACTCCCTCTGGTTGTTTATTCTTGATGTTAAGACAGAGCAATTAGTTCCAAATTTGAAATAGATGGATAACAGAATAGCACAGTTATGCTTTCATTAATTTCAATCGTATAAGTTGATGGGCTCAGAATGAGCTGAACTTTTAACACAAGAATACAACAGGAATTTATAATTGCCCTAATATATGCCAAGCTTCAAAATAAACAACAAAAAAACTTGTGACCAAAGCTATAGAAAATGAAAGCACACTTTCTGAAGTTAACTACGAGCATAGCAAATATGGATCCATTTGATCCAATGAACAATGCAGATTAGATTCAGTATGTTTTTTGCTCTTTCGTTTTCAACTTAAATAGAACCAAATCAACCTTGCATTAACGCTCCATACACGGTATATTTGGTGAAATATATAAGGCCAAAAATGGGTTCATCATTTAGACGTAGATTCTGAGTAAAGAAGAAAATTACCACATTTTTCTCTGGGTTATCCAAATTGATATTTGGGTGGATCCAACCTGTTTTTATAGCCTGCAAGTAAAAAAATAGATTAGGATAACATAACGAAAACAACCATTTTCATCACGACTTGTGATAAATTCAGCACCCTAGCAGTTCTGCTCACTTAAGTAAACTCAGTAAATTCTTTTGATATGACTGCACAAATAATATAAACAACAGGCTAACATGCCATCAATAACCATGTTACATGATAGCATTTATCAAAGTGCTGGTTGTTTGCTATCACTGTATCCGGGTTAATAATTCACAACGCTTCCAAAAGTATCAAGGTCCTTCCAGCAGAAGCTTAATTTGATTCTTAGATGGACCAGGCATCCTAGAGAAACAACTTAGGTTAAGGAAATAATGCTATAACCCCCGATGCAACCTAAGTTGTTTCTCTAGGATGCCTAGTCCATCTAAGAATCAAATTAAGCTTCTGCTGGAAGGACCTTGATACTTTTGGAAGCGTTGTGAATTATTAACCCTTTTGGACGCTTCAATGGCTACTGAGCGAGAAATCAGATGCATAAATATTGCTATGTGATGCTTTCATGTGCCATAGTTTCAGCATCAATATTTGAATAAGATACTAATAAATCTTTGACAGTAAAGTGAGATGTATTGAGGGAATTCACCACCACACTGTGTACCCAGCAAAAGTCAATCTTCAAATAAGCGGAAAAACAGTGAAACTTGAGAATGAGATGTCCAACTTGCATCTATTTAATCATTTATTGCTTATGTTACGGCTTGAAAATTAGGCCTAGGGTCGCGAGTCGGGTCGCTGTTTGTTGTTCCTTTTCCAGTTTAAGGGATTTTTTTTTCTTTTGGCTGAACAATCCCTCTTACTCTGGTCCTAGTAAGAGGGGCTCTATGTATGGACCATTCTTTTCCCTATAATACAAAGATACGCAGCTCTCCTGCGTGTTTGAGGAAAAAAAATATTGATTATGTTATAGTATAATAGTACTTTATTATCTTGCCAATTGCACTTGATATATATATATATATATATATGACATTTACGCTTTTTCTAGTACATACAAGTTGTCAAAATTACAATATTAGTGATGTTGGCAAAATTGTGCATGTGTATTTCTGTATCAGTATCACACATCCACGCCTCCTAGTTTTGTACTCAGCTTTAGTGCAGACATAACATTTGTGAAGATTCTCGTTATCTGAACTTGACTCCGATACACAGTACCAAAATGATAAATTACATAACTACAAGCACTGTAGTTTGGACATTTTGCACCAGCTGCCCTTGAAAAATGGCATATTGGATCAGTATCTCAGCAGATAGCAAGCTGACACGTTAAAATTTTGGCACCAATAAAGATACTGTACTACCACGGCTAATCAAAACAGCGACTTTGCAATAAAACAAGAACAACCTACAAGGATCCCTGATAGCAAAAATTGCATTAAGCCCTTACTTGTATCGCAGCAACAGCTTCTATTCCACCTGCCGCTCCAAGCAGATGACCTGTCATTGACTTGGTTGAATTTACTCTTAGCTGCAGTACGTATTATCAAATCATTTAATCAGCTAAGTTGAGGACAATAAAGAAGATTTCAAGTCTGAAAAGCATAGAAGATTTCTCAAAACAGGAAATTGCCTGAGGATTCTGGCCAAAACAACGGACTAGAGCTTCAAATTCTTTCAAATCACCCATCTGTGTAGATGTTGCATGGGCATTTATGTAGTTAATGGATTCCTTCGCTACTCCTGCATCTTCTAGTGCTTTTTCAATGCAAAGAATAACCCCTCTCCCTGACATTGCATTGCGTAAATGTAATACTAGCATCAAAGCAATCCAAAAATATTAGGAGAATGAATAACAAATGCAGCACTAGATTAAAGAAATGTCACCTTCAGGATGTGGCTCAGTCATGTGGTATGCATCACAGGTGAAACTTCCTCCTAGAAATTCAGCATATATTTCCGCACCTCTTTGCTACAGAAATCCAAATCGGAACTCAAAATTTTATAGAAATATAAGTATAAACCAATTGGATAGATGGGTGGAACAGAATTGCATGAATGGAACCTTTGCATGCTCAAATTCTTCTAAAACAAGCACACCAGCCCCTTCTCCCATGACAAATCCATCACGGTCCTGTGGCACAAGGGAGAAATAATATAAGATTCCTGTCGATCCAACCATTCAGCAGCCAAAGAAATACATGAACGAAGCCAGTAATTTCTAGTAAATATACCACTATACACAAATTAAATTACTTGGCAAAGAACTAGAGATTATGTGCAACATTTTCTTCAACTACTAACCACGTCCCACGGCCGAGAAGCTTTCGTTGCCCTGCATTTTAAAACTGGAATGATCGAAACAGTAGACTCGAGATATGCATGAGAAAAAATAAGATCCAGGTAAAATGGAACAGTAACAGTTGAGAGATAAGGTATCTCAAATAATCCGAATCTTACCAATTGGGATGATTGGTGCATCAGAACCACCACACAGCATGACGTCCTGTTTGTTTTCAATAAAATTGCAATTAGTACAATCCTCATGTTATCCTTAGAAATCAAAGTAAATGAAGTTACTTACAGCTTCCCCTTTTCTAATATGATTAGCTGCATTCAGAATGCAAAAGTTACTAGTAGCACAAGCAGTAGAGATAGAGTAGTTAGGGCCCATCCAGCCCTGCACATGAAAATTACTTACAGTGGTTAGGAATTAAAAATATATATCAAAAAGAGGAAAGTAATGAAATAGTATGAAAGGAAAGATCATATAAAGCACCAGATCCATGGCAAGTATTGCAGAACCCATGTTTGTGGTAGCAAAAGGTACACAAAATGGGTTCATCTTCCTGTAGGAGACTCTCAATGCTTCAATAGCATCACTAAAAACCTGTTCAAAATAGCATCAGAATGTGAGTTTAAAAAAAATTAAAAACAAAATCCTTAAAATTCTGCTCTTGTATGTTAGTATAAAATTTAAGCAAGAATTGAACCTTCATGCCACCCATAGCAGACCCAATGAGAACTCCACATCTTGATTTTTCCAATTCGTTCATGATTTCTTCAGTGATTCCAGCATTTTCCAATGCCTTCTTTCCAGCAGTAATCAAATATAGCATGAACTTGTCCATTCTCTTAGCTAGCTTTGGTGCAACCCAACCATCCGTGGAAAACGATTTGATTTCTCCAGCGATTCTCTATATGAAAATAATATGTCAATTACTGCACATATTTATCTGTTATATTGTGAAAGGAACGCCAAAATCATTATCCTTAAGAAAACAAATACCGTGGGATAGTTGGAGCAGTCAAATGCCTCTATCTCGCTTATTCCACTGAGACCTTGTAGAAGGTTATTGTAAAATTCATCGGGATCATGGCCTAATGGCGTCACTACACCCATGCCAGTGACAACCACCCTCCTTCGTTTCACATCAGTTTTCTTGTTTTCTACGGCGCCCCTTTGAGGATGCAAAGCAACAGCCATGGTCATACCTGCAGTTCACAAGAATCTCATTCATACAACAGATAATTAAGAAGGGGAAAGTATAGGCGACCACCGACAAAGTCAACATATGGGTCGTCTCAATGATGTAAGATTTCAAGGCATTGAGGATAAAATGCCAAAATTGATGAACGATATATGTTGGCTTGTACACAAATTTCATCCAGTATGATTGTGATAACCTAATGCTACCACAAACAAAACCAGGCATGGGCACTGAAATGCAAAAGGTTAATGAATGCAAGCTGGCGATGGTTCCAGAAAAGACAATGTCCTGAATGTTTTGGCTTTCTTTGTTTTAAGCAAAACCAGATTTTTCTATTGGTTATGAAATTCCCATGTTCCTCTCCCAGATCAAAATCCTAAGTTTGGTGTAATTTCAAAGAAGCAAACCTAGCTATTGCAAACTCACCTGCTATGTAATTGCAAATGACCTGACGGCAAACCCAAAACTGTAGTACAATACTTGACCAGGATGCCAGCATCAAACAGGGTATAATCCTCGCACCCCTTACATCACAGGTGAGCACACGGCCGATTTGGCACCAGGCACAGCAAAAAAAAAAAAAAACTCGCATCTTTTGCTCCTCACGACGCAGCAGTGATACTACCGATGCGGTAAAACACCCCATGGTAATTTTTACAGTTTACGGTCGAGCAGGCAAGAAAGAAACCTTGACAAGAGGAAACCGGAAATGGCCTCACCAGAGCGCGCCCCACCGCGGTGCCGGAAGCCGAGGCGGCGGCGGGAGCCGAATAGGCCCCCGACGCC
>LAPY01000174.1:128679-145506 GCA_000970635.1 Eragrostis tef
CTATATGTTTAAAAATTATATTGCGTAATTTGTATAGTATCTGTCAATACATGATAAACTCCGTAAGGTAACATATGCTTTTTGAGAAACTTAAACCCAAATATGTTTTTTTCCGATCTTCAATACATTTATTGGGTTGTGAAACATTGGTTCACTTACTAAGTAGGTGTATGATACATCTTCTTATAATTTGTATAATTGTATAGTAAAAATAATATACTCAAAATCACCCTTCATAACACGGGTAAGATAGGGGATGGCTGGTTGGGTTTTAACATGTATTTTACTGGTGGTCAGGAATATCGGCCATGCCTAATTAGGCCCCATTTTTGTTCTCGGTCATTGAGCAAGCTAAAATTCGCCACAAGGCCCGACTTGTGGGCTAGGCGGAGGCCCACACATGCTGTCTGAAATGAGTCACACCTTTGGATTGAGCCCAAGCACTAGTAGTAAGTTTCGCGCTTTTTTCCCCTGGTTTTTCTGTGGAGTAGGACTGTTGGAGATCCTCCACAGTCCACCCCTCTCATACTCTGCCATCTATGCGAAACTGCTGATACCGTGTGGCGAAAGACACCGACACTACCAGGCGGCAAGGCAGTCTCAGTCGCGCTACGTCACGCAGCTAGGATGATCCATTCATCCTTTTTTTTTGTGATGTGCACAAATGTACAGTCCATGTTTGCAAAGATGATGCGGTAACTAACCCGTCTGTCTGGGTTCTACCAGTTCCCGGCTTCCCGCTCAGTTGAGTGTGCAGTAAAATGTAGGACTACTCAAAAGCAAGAATGTTGCTTCCTCCGGAAATATCCATTTCGGGATGTTCGTTTCTTTGGCCAAAATTTTAGCCATTTAGAATCTTGTCATTTAGAAGTACTAATTAAAGTCTAATTACAAAACTAATTGCAGAGCTCCTATGCTAATTTGCGAGACGAATCTAATTAGAGTAATTAAGTCGTAATTAGAAGATAGTTACTGTAGCATCATTATAGCGAAACATAGCTTAATTAGGCTCGTTAGATTCGTCTCGAAAATTAGCCCCTATTTATAAAAAAACTTTGTAATTAGACTTTATTTAATACTCTTAAATAACAAGATTCTCTTTGACGTGACAGAGGCTAAAATTTTAGCCTCTAAAGAAACACCCCGAAGTCGGTAAAAGTACTTCGGTAAAAGGGAAAACACAATAGCACATGTTTCCTGCCGGGAGTCGGTGTAGCTCAGCAAAAAAGCAGCACGGTTCTGGCTCTGCGGGGCGTGAGCAAGCAAACTGGCCCCATTGTTTAGCGCGCAACGATCCACATGCACGGGATCAGCTGCACGTACGTACTAGTACGTGCCAAATCTTTGTTTGCCTCGTCCGGACGAATACGCCGTTTGCCTCCAGGAGCATGTTCTCCCAATTTTTTTCCCATGGATCGCCCTCTGCTCTCCTCTTTTCTGGAGCAGAGTGCTACTCATATGCTCTTGTGGGTTGCCGCAAATGGCATCAATCACTCTTGCGGCAATCCGACGCTTCTCCTTCTCCCATGCCTTGCCAGGTTTGATATTGTAACGGCCTGAAAAAAAACAAAGGATACAATCATAGCCATTAAAACCATTGGTCAATTGACAAAATGGGGAATGCATCACTTGCGAGATGCTAAACCAAAGATATGTGGGAGATCGATCCTAGCTGCTTTTTTCTCATGAAATCATTAACACACATGAGAGGCTATAGTTGGCCAAATGGACCGGGCCAAATGGACAGGCACAAAGCACGACGTTTTTGGCCCGGCCCAAGCATGGCACGGCCCAAAATTATATGGGTCGGGCTGGCACGGCACGAAGCGTCGGGCCGTGCTTGGGCCGACCCCCTAGCCCAGTGGGCAGCACGGCCCGGCATGCATAACAGGCCGGCACGATGAAGCCCACCTAACAGCCCATGTAGCATGGCCCGTTACTGGCCCAGCAAAAAAACAGCCCACCTAACTACTAACCCTAGAAGCACCCCATATAAAAGCACCTAATTGTGCCGCCCGCTTCCTCGTTCCTCCCTCTCTCCTCTCTGCGCCGCTCGCCCCGTCCCTCTCTTTCTCCCTGCGCCGCCCGCCTCCGACGCCGACGTGGTTGCCGGTGGCCAGATCTTAATCTGCGCCGCCTCCTCCTCCCTTTCGTCCTCCCTCGCGCAGCCGTCCTCGGTCCTCCTTCCCCGCGGCATGCCGCCGCCGTCCTCCTTCCTCGAGGCGCGTCGCCACCCGTTTCCTCGCATCGACATGCTCCTCTCTCATCGTCCTCCGCGCGCGCTCGGCATCTGAGGACTGAGGTCGCCTCCGCCGATCTGCTCCTTCGTCGGCGCCACAAGGACGGGGCGCCACCCGGCCGCGATGGGCGCTCGCCGACGCCACGGGTGCTCGCTGTCGTGGGGTCCACCATGGCCTCAATGGGCGCTCGCCGACGACGAGGGGTGCTCGCCATCAACACGAGGGGGTGCTCGTCGTCGTGGGCGCTCGCCGAAGCCGGTGACGACGGCAACTAGCCAGATCGACTCATGGGCTTTTTTGGTGTTTTCGGGCCAAATGGGCCGACACGACCCTTCTAACTTAGGTGTGCCGTGCCATGGGCCGACCCTCCCGCCCATGGGCTAGCACGGCACGGCCCATGTAGACAGCGGGCCGTGCCGGCCCGATGGCAAATGGGTCGTGCCCTGGTGGGCCCGTGCCGTGCTGGGCCGGGCCGCCCATTTGGACAACTATATGAGAGGCCAATACGTGTTATTGCATTCCTGCAAAAACTCGCAGCATTGGAAATTAGCCTCTGCTCACTTCTTCTAAATACATGAAGCTACAGCGAAGATCAATTTGTTTTAGTTCCAAACGAAACGTAATCAAGAGAGCAGTAAGCGAGGAACAACATAGATATACATAACCATTCATTCATAATAGCTAGCTGAGGGCAAAAGCACTAAGATAATACCCACTCCAGACAGTGACATTCCCACCATGAGGTTTGTACCTCCAGCAAGCCAATGGTCCTGGTTGGAATGCAAAATCCTGACGACAGTTGGGAGTACATTCATATCATGTATGTTGGATCCGAACTATCAAATCCGTAATCCTGACACAGGCGCAGAATCATTAGCCAATACTGGTAACGTACGAATGCGTCTGTACACTACTGAATCAACAGATGATCAGCACTCTACTGAATCAGATAACGAATCGCCTCAACACTAGATATGCTCTCACTGCGCCTATACGTACTTGGCTACTTTATTGTAGCAATTGCCAAATCTATCGATCAGACCTCGCATAAGAATACATGAATTACAGCGCTGTCGGATGTCCCTAACAGCACACCCTAGCCTAGATAGAGCTTCCGGCTAGCATACGGAGAATCTAAGAACATGCAGATAGATGACTCGTGATCCGTAAACATACCGTCGGATAGGCGCTTGTAGACGTAGCGCTCCATCTGGAAGTCGCAGTTCGTGGTGTCGAGCTGCACGTCCGCCGCCAGCATCATCCGGATGTCTAGCTCCCTCTGGGAGAACGCCCGAGTGGCGCCTTCTGCCGCTGTTGCCGCCATGGTTGCAGTCGCCGCCGGTAGGGGATGGGGAAGCTAGGGCTTGGGACGCGGAGCGCGAGGAGACGGAACACGGGAACAGAGAGATCTGCTTATTTTTATGACAAAACTCCTCCTTGTGTGCATGCAAAAATAGGCCCACGGGCAACGGGCAGGAAATGTGTTTGGGTTTTAACATGTGTTTCACTGGTCAGGAATGGGCCGTGAATAGGCCCACTTTTGTTCTCGGTCATTGCTCGTTATGCGAGCAAGCTAAAATCCACCACGAGGCCCGACTTGTGGGCTAGGCAGAGGCTCGCAAATGCTGTGTGAAATTTTGCTCAAAAAAAAAAATGCTGTGTGAAATGAGTCACACCCTTGGATTGAGCCCAAGCACCAGTAATCCGAGGCATCCATCATCGAGCCCGATGCTCAAAAAAAAAAAATCCATCATCGAGCCCTAACGGAGCATGTGATTCCCAAATCTCACGAGGAAAACCAGGGCCGTTGCTCGTGAAATGCTCGACGGCGCCCTCTGCATTAGATATGAATCTGAATGGGTTATGCATGTCACCATCTTACAGCAGAAGTGCTTCGGTTGAGGCCTTACGAGGAGATCAGGATCGTCAAAGCACACCTTGCGTTGCTTCGATGAAAAGGGGTAAAAGCCTGTACGTTTATTCATCAAAGAACAAAAATGTATCATCGGCTGAAAAGAGACGGGAAAACATACGAGCAAGCATCCGCATCTTTCTAGCCATACAAACTTTTTTTTTTCTCTCTAGCTGGAGACCTAATAAACGGGTAATCCGGTGGAGATTCAACTGATCATCTTGTTAGAAATTCAAAGATGCTTGTATGAATGGAAGGAGAAATTATATCCTTGAAGATAGAAAGAGGAGGGGAAGCTAATAAGCTAGCGGTACGCATCAGCATCTTGCTAGTTCGGCGCCACTTTATTCATTGTGAGTATACTAGTCCTAATTAGACTGGTCAGCTTGAGACCAACTGTGAGCAAAGTGGGGAAGTATCAGAAACTGGAATGGGCATCATCGATCGATCTGTCGATACGATGCTCCCTCCCTGTTTGTACCTTTTTTTCCATTTTCTATTTGCAGCCAGTTCATATACGGCAGCAATTTTTTATTGAGGTAATTGTTGATTCCTCCTCGTTTCTGCACTGCGTATCGTCGCGAAGAATTAGGAGGAGAATCGGACGTACGAGCGGCGGTCGAGGTCCTGGCTGGAGGAGAATGGAGTCTCTCTTTTGATGAGCGCAATCATGGTACGATCCAGCACGCATGCAGCTTGCGGCAGCTCTGAGCCTGGGATTTAACCATTACAGCAACGAAACAGGCGAAGCGCCCATGGATTTGGACCCGGCCCGACCAGACGGGCAGTGGTGATTATAGTATAAGGCCCAGGTTTAAGCAAAACCGAGGTCCTCCACCCCGTCTAAGCATTACGCTCTGCCCATCATCTGCATAAAAGGTAGAGTAATGCCCATGTTGCGCGTTGTCTCGCATTGCATGTGGTACTGTATTGATCCCCATGAGACTTGAGCTGCAGATCCAACGTAACGCGGCGGCGTCGAGAAACGACGAGAGCTGAGCTGCAAAGCGAATTGAAGCAGCGCCGCGGCGTGGGTCGCCGTGCCCTTGGATTTTCGGAGCCGTGACGCGTGAAATGGTGCCGGAACAAAACTGCTGATACCGGCCGGCCGTGTGGTGATTGGAGTCCATCAAGACACCGACACTAGTTCCGCAAGGCAGTCTCACTCTCGCGTCACGCCGCTAGGATGATCAGTTCATCCATTTGCCATGCGTATATGTATGTACATCTCATCGTTGCTGCCGTAACAGTTTCGTGTGCGGTAAAATTTTACTACCACCACCACGGGACTACTCCAAAGCAAGAAAGCGCTTCCTCGGAAAATCCATTTCGCTAATTAAAACTTTAGCACATCGCATGTGGTGGACGTTCGCTCCGTACCGCTGCACTGTCCCCCAGGACCGAGCAGAGCAGCGCGTTTTCGCCCCGTCGGAGTCGGTGCGTTGCTCAGCAAAGCTGCCCGGTTGTGTCTCCGTGAGCAAACCGGCCCCATTGTTTCGTGCGCAAGCAACGATGCACATGCACGGGCCGGGGTCCGTCAACTTGCATCTGCACGTAGGAGTACGTACGTACGCACCAAGCCTTTCTTTCCTTTTTCCCTCGGCCGAATATGCCGTGTTCGTTCAGGAGCATCTTCTCACATTTTTATTTTCTCTCATGGCTCGTCCTCCCTCTGCTCTCATCTTCTCTGCTAATCTCTTGGACGGACCGGCCGTTTGCACCTTATATCGTGTTCTTTACTCTTTTGATGGAGCGAACGAGAGGAGTGATCCATGGATCCGTCTCATGATTGGCGTACGCCTTGACATTTTACTCGCTATGGTTCTCGCGATGGCGACAAGCGATGACCCACCCAGTTTCAAAAAGAAAAAAAAAATGCACAAGGTGCACCTAAAAGCTGTTGCTGGTGGGGGCGATGAAGGGCTAATTGAATTGAAGTATGAAGCAGAGCTGCTTGGTGCATCATACTTAGAAATTATTTTTCCCCCAAAAGTGAATAAACATCATATGGAACGGCAACTTGACACAGCGACAGCGAGGGTAACGACGTAAACTTTTCGTAGCGCTCTAGCAGCCTTGGCAGTACATGTGAAGCGCCGATAGATAAAAACATGACGCTGGAGCACTTTCTAAGGGCATTGTCGCAAGCTAATACTAGAGCTAAGTGAAGGAGACCGGTAAAAGCATTGATCGAAACCGCCCACATTGAGAGCGCGGTTGATTTGAGAAATGCTTCAAAACCTTACTCGTCAATCTCACGGAATGACCAAACAAGACACCTACAGGGAGACACGCCCCGTCTAGCTATACCTCAGGCAGCTTTGAGTCTCACCAACAACGACCCGGATGGATCGTTATCCGGTTTGGTGCGCGTAGGTAGGTAGGGGTACATGTGCATACGCCCCCACGGCTTCGGATCGCCCACTATTTGTTCCTGCATAGGTTGCGCGCGAGGGCCCTGGTCTCTGAATGCCGGTCCCTGATTGTTGTTTGCGGCGTACGGGGTCCTGGTCCTGAGACTGCTACCACTTGCCAGTTTGTTGCCAGGTTGGTCTGCTCTGATATGTGCCATCTGGAGTTCTCGGCTGATCTAGTCACCTCACCTACCGGATGTAGAAGTATGCTCAACACGTAGTATTTGATCGTGAAATCCTTCCTGGTGGCGACTTGCGAATACCAGCCGCTAATATAGCCCCGGGTCTCTCATTCGGCTGTCGGTGCGCTTTCCTCGATCTTTCCTGCTTCGCAAGAAATTCTCCCTCACCTGTGTGCAGCTGCACCCAGCTATAGCCGGAGTAGTAGAAAATTTCTCTTTTTCGTTCGTTGTAATGGCGGAATAAACTATGAAAAGGTTTACAACTTGTCAAGGATGCTAATCTGCCGCAAGTGATGATGATAAGTGGATGCCTTTATATACTCAAAGTTTGTTAGTAGTAAACTTGTGCCGCCCCTGATCGAAGCAGATGCCAAAGGGAGCTACAAGAATATGCTATGGCCAATCGCCACGACCTGCGTAAAGTTTCGGATGGCTCTCCGCCCGGCTGAGACAATTCGCTACACTCTATATAGTGTCGTGATTTCATCCAATTTGTTCATAACACAACTACTCCTACTAGATTGTAGTATCTGTGTGATGTAAGGAATCAAGCCGGGTATAAAATGCTATGGTGATAAAGAGAGGTTATCCATTGTTCCTTTTTGTTCATGCAAGAAACCAAAGGTAGAACAACGCTGACGTACATATGTACAAATGTTTGGCCGGACCTATAATATGGCTAGGACCCAACAAGTCTCAGTTTTCTCATGATTTTCAAGACCAACGGGCTACGCTTTTGGTCCAAGGGAGGGGACGGACAAAGAATTCATGTGCCAGTACGCCTAATGGATAAGGATGGACAGTCAGCATGCACAAAACACCTAGTAAACATAATTTTTGCTAATGTCAGATCTGTTGGGTTTCTTCTTTTCAAAGGAGATGGTAGAAAAAGGACCGATGCTTGGTGAAGGGGACCAATCTACTGGTTGTTGCAGTAGCCACTCCAATATGTCTTCTCAAATAGAACCATATATATGTTATTGTTGCATTGCATAAACTACACTAACTAAGGTGTCAGTACAACATTACTTGCTTAGTGGTTCAGATCTACCATCTGGTCACCAACAGAAAGAGATGTACGATCTAGCTTGATTTCATGGAAAAATCAGTTTCTTAAAAATATGCATGGACAATGGACTGTATGTATATGACGCCATATTTAGCAGAAATTGAGTTCCCAGCTGCTGATCCATGGGAGAAGCCCTCCAGTTGTAATGGGACATACAGAGCACGCTTTAAGAAGCAAGATTAGTATATGGGTCCTATAATTGGTCCACTCTCACTACTATTGAGCTCCTTGAGCTGCTCGCTCCTTTTTAGATCTAGGCTAGAGGTCAATTAGTTGGTCGATTGAGAGCGATGGGGGTTTGTGTAAGATGCAAAAGACCTATGATTCAATCATATATGGATGGGCACATTAATTGACTGCACACGATATTTTACATGACTGGTTTCTTGAAATTAAAGCCAAGCAAGAGATCTGCATATCAATGTGAAGCAACAACTAATGAACTCAATAATCCATGTCAAAAAAGAAAAAAGTGTACAATATATCTGGTGAGACACATAAAGTTGATGGAGCACTACAAGTTAACAAGAACACAAGTTGCAACCAAGGGAATTGAATCGTGCCATGTTATTTAGAGTAAATTTCGTAATACCCCAGATTTTATGGTCCTTATTACACAAAACCCCGAAAGTTTTGTCTCTTATCACTTTACCCTGGGTATTCTGGTCAAAATGTTTTATAAAACCCCACCCATATCAAAACAATATGAATCTTACCTATGTACTCTACATTATTTCTTGGATATTAGATGATTGTGCATCCAACTAAATGATATCGTTAATCAAATTGATTGCAGAAGCTGCATCAAATTGATTACAGAAGTTGCATCATGCAAGCACAAGATATATAGTTCACATGCCGTATTCAAGGCTCTTTTTGAAAGAGGTGGTGTTTTGTAAAATAATATGACCATAAAACATGAGATTAAGTGACACAAACCAAAATACATGTGGTTTTATGAGACAAGGACTATAAAACCTAGTATTGTACGAAATTTACTCTATTATTTATGATGTTGTTCCAGTTTGGGCTGAGCCAAGTGTGTCCAGTCTAACATGTACCTTACTCACAGCGCAAGAAGATCACTGAGTGATATATCCTGGTGGTATTTCCCAAATTCTTGTCATTTGTCCTACTGATTGTTGATGTGAGATACTGAACTGATGAATCGGTATACACAAAAAGCAATATCTCCCAAGCAGCTACGTCGCTGCATCGCAATGCACCAGGGCCTAGGCCCCTAGCAGCGGCCAGGAATATTCAAGTCGGGCGCATTGGTTCAGGTAGTGTTTGGTTGCTTGAACCAATTCGATCCTGTATGGACAGTTCAACTTGTCCTGTATGAGATGATACAACTAGTAGTTTGGTTGGCTGTCTGGGACGATACATGAAAATGTTTGGTTCATTGTACGAGATGGTACATGAATGTGTTTAGCTGTTTAAAATATATTTTTAAATCACTATAACTTAATATATTTTAATAACTATAATTTTTTATTTATAATTATCAATAAACATATTCTAATATATATTAATATTATAAGTCAACGCTAATTATAATTTAAGATATAATTAAACACCACTAAATACCTAAAATAATTATTATTTCTAGTTAATAATATATAATTATAACCAATTTTAGTTTACTATTCACTGAAGTCACTAATCAACGCTAATCACAAATGATTAGCAGAGTTAACAAAACTTAAACGGTGTGGTGCGGTGTTTTTCCTTGCATGAGATGATACAACATCTTGAAAGAATATTCTGAGAATCTATATCATCCTGTTCTGAACGAGTTGGGCCCCATTCGTTTCTTTTAGCACTAAAGTTTAGAAGGCTCTAAATAAAGAGAATCTAATATTAAATAAAGTCTAATGGCAAAACCTTTTTACAGATGGGCACATCTTTACGAGACAATCTAATGAGTCTAGTTAATCTATATTTTGCTACAGTCATGCTACAGTAACTATCGTCTAACCATGGCTTACTTACTTTTATTAGATTCGTCTCACGAACTAGACCAAGGGTTCTGCAGTTAGTTTTGTAATTAAACTTTATTTAATACTCTTAAATGATAAGATTCTTTTGTTTAGACCCCTTTAAATTTTAGACCCGCATAAAACGAACACCCCCTTGGTTCAGTTCAGCCAACCAAAAGAGGGACGTACCAAATTTAGTACCATTTCATACATGTACCACTTCATTCAGCGAACCAAACACTACCTTAGTGAACCATAGGAGGCCATTAATTCCCAAAGTATGGTGATTGTGACATCCTTGGAATATCGCAAATGCCTCCGCCAAACAGTAATTATTGTTGGACCAACAAAAAACTATATGAATATTTCTAAAGATTATAGACGGGACAAGGTTATTATATGGTATTCACTCTTTGTGTGGTGGTATGCAAAATGTTATTTTTGAATAGTTTCTTACCGGCCATTGTAATATTAGATAACCATATTGTCAATCGATCCAGACTATTGGTCCATGAACATAGACGGGTGACACAGCATGATGGTGAATAAATGAACCATATAGTGTGTCACTATCGGCACTAATATACTATTGCATTTTTTTTTCGGAAGGGAATATGCTATTGCAACTGGCAGCACTATATAAGTGGTCGTTCTGTTTTAACAAATCTTATTCGATCGCTCCAGAGCCCAATCCAAAACACGAGGCTGAAAAAGAAGCAAATTGAGCATTTTCTTCAAACTAAACGTCATTGAGGCCTTCGAGTGTGTGGTTCCGAGATGAAGATGATACATTGGGCCTCAAAGAGACAAGGATGGAGGAAGGGAGAATAAAACGAAGGCAAATTTGTGTGAGACACATTGAGAAATGGTGGCTTCGTTCGCAACACACTAACAAAGTCGAATTTGTCTGCAACACACTATGATTTTAAAAACTCTTGTCTATGACACACTATGACCATTTAACAATTATTTTCAAATTTTTTATCTCAGTTCATAAGGTACATTAAAATTTGAAACTTGGCACCAATGTACCATGTCGCATTGTCTATCATTAAAAAATAGAGCCAGATTTTTTTCAATTATTTGCATGATTTACTCAACAAGTTAAATATTGAAACAATGATCAGATGAACCAACCAATCGAAAAAAAATCCAACTTCATTTTTAAATGATCGATAATGTAACAATGTACACTTATGTCAAGTTTCAAATTCTAACATCTCTTATGAATTGAGATAAAAAAAAAAGTTGAAAATAATTGTAAAATTGTCATAGTGTGTCACAGACAAGAGTTTCCAAAATCAAAGTGTGTTGCAGACAAATTTGACTTTGTTGATATGCTGTAGGCGAAGCCACTGTTTTTCAATGTGTCTCAGACAAATTTGCCTAAAATAAAAGGGCATGTTGATCATGTAGAGCCCCATGAGCCTTGACCCCATCATCTTTGCATGCATGAAAGATGATTTCAGCATTCAGCATGGAGAAGGGTGTTATACGTGCATACGTACACAGTAATGAACACTTTTATCATTTTCTCAAGAGAAAAAAAATCTTTGGTAAATCAATACGGTTTTTCCCCAGTGAGCATATGGCTACGTAACCCTCCGACGGCGTTAGTGATGTGCCGTTTTAGCTGACCATGTGCTCAATCGTAGCAGGAGTTTAGGTGGGGGTCAGGCCGGTGAGTGGGAACAGTAGCCCACTACACCGAAAGTAGGAACAGCAACCCATGCATTCAACCCTGGGAGTAGAGAGAGAAATAGCAGGGCAGCAGCAGCAAATTTCTGTGAGGAATGAATCAACTTGGAGAGGAGGCGCACAGGCAAGCAAGTGCAAGCAGCTGCCGCTGGCGACGCGACTCCAGCTGGCCGGGCTCTCGGTGGCCATCGACGCTGTGGCGCGGCGACGGAGGGGACCCGGGGCGGGGCGACGGCGGGGACTTGTGACGCGGCTACGGCGGCAAGCTCGGCGGAGCCTCTCTTAGGCCTCCTCCCCTGCTTCCCCGTCGCTCCCCTGTCCAGATGCAAGGGGACAATGAAGGGGACTCGGGGCGCGGCGACGGCAAGGACCTGTGATGCGGCTACGGCGGGGGGGCCGGCGGGGGCCCCACCTAACGGCCCGGACGACGGAGGGGACCCAGGGCGCGGCGACGGCAGAGACCTGAGACGCGGCTACGATGGCGAGCTCGGCGGAGCCTCTCTTAGGCCTCTTCCCTTGATTGAATACACCTTTTGAGTTGAGTTTTGCTCCTATTTTAACTGGTTTTTGATTAGTGTCCCGGATTTCTATACTTGTATTTCTTGGTTTAAGAGTTTCCTCCCCTGGTGTTCTTAATTTGGACGAGCTAATACGGGCATAAAAAAGCAGCATGAGTAATCTTGGAGATAAGGAACTGGGAGCAATCTCCACTCACGAGGGGAACGAAAAAACTTGCTGCATTGGCTGGACCTTGTGGTGCTGGAAGAAGAACGGGAGGTGGCTACAGTGCGCCACGGATGGTGGGTGCCAGATCATGGCTGCAGGCATGCACCACTACCAGCTAACGCCGCTACGCCTCCCTGCACGAATCAATGTGCAAAAAAATCGATCCAACTGCAGTCAACTGTGAGGGCATGTAGCCATGTGTCTACCGAATCCGCTCTGAAATTAATATAGCATAATTGTGCGAAAAGGCCTGTAGCATAGCAATTACAAAAACCTTAGTAGCGCATAATGTCCTAGATTCAACTCTCGGTGCGAGCAAATTTTCTAAAAAAATATAGCATCATTGAAATTGCTCTCTGGCTATAGAGGACATTGCCGACTACATATGCTAGCTACATTAGAATTTGTAGTTTTCTTCTGTTATCAGTCTGTGTTTTTCCTTTTCCCCTCTATTAGGAAATATACGTTGGATGATTTGGATGCTGCATAGAAAACTTTTTTTGATTTAGATTCATATTGGTTGATGCTGGCAATTGCGAAGTGGGATATAAAGAACCAAAATTTTTACTCAGTAATGTTGGTAAGAAAGCTGGACAGCTCGATGTTAGTGCTCTATCAGCATCATTAAAATATACCTCCCTAAAAACAAACCATATAAGTACAATGGTAACAAATTTGCAAATACAATTGGGCTTTAGACATTAACAAACGTCCTACCCAATCTCAACAATACTAATATCAGAAAGGCGCTAATATGCATATTTTGTAGCTTCATATAATGGTTTTTGACATGCACAAGTTATACTAATAATGGGGTCACGGACTCACGGTGCGCCATTTCATATTTTATTTATCGTAGTAAAATTTTGAAATTAAATATATACTTTTTTTATTGCTTTTGATTCAAACTGCCAAACCACATCTTTTATTAAAAGCACCCATTTGCTCCAAATAATTATACATATATTTTGGCTAGTGCAAGGCTCTTGATGGTTGTAACAAACGAATTGAAGAAGAAGAAAAAAAGGAGTCTTCCATTTTCTGATATAGTGGTAGCGATTCCCATTTTTTATGCTTGCAATCGGCAACTGGATTTTACAAATGTTAGTTTAGCAAAAACATTATTGTGCACTAAAGTAAAATATGTCCAATGTTATTTTTGATATTTAAATAAAAAATGCATCCTCTTTCTGGTACTGTGCTATTATCTGCCCATTCGCTAAACGTCACCAAGATATGATCCAATAACTGAATAAAAAGACGTAAAATAAAGAACGTTCAATCGATAACTATAAGTTGGCGCCAATAACTGTAACATTATTTGTAGAATTAATTCTGAACTAAATGATGCGGCTAGATATTTGATGACGATCTAAAGTGTCATTCTGGATGCTCCAAGTCTAAGCAATCACTTCCGGTTGTATAACTAATCCCACATGGGTACTTAATTGCTGCCACATTTTCACCTGTGGATGGGAG
The DNA here is from genome assembly GCA_000970635.1 of Eragrostis tef. NCBI lineage: Eukaryota > Viridiplantae > Streptophyta > Magnoliopsida > Poales > Poaceae > Eragrostis > Eragrostis tef. The sequence goes on from LAPY01000174.1 coordinate 142,382, forward strand.
CCGAAGTGCTGAACTACTGTGGGACGAGTGAAATGCAAGCGTTCTCTCTCGAGTCCCCCGACCCTTGCATTTCTACCCCTTGACGCTAGCGACTGACATTGAGCTACCTCCACGTACACCAGCCCCACAGCTCTGTTTAGGCCGGAAAAAAGCTTGACTAATGACAATGAAATTCATTAATTTGACGTTGAGGTAAAAGTAGTAGATAAGAAATATCCTTGCTATTTATCATGCAAAAATTGCTGAATTACTCCTATTCTCGTCCAAGGGTTGGATTGAACACTCATGGATGAACCCAATCACATGATCCCTCAAATCAAACTTTTCCATGTACGGACGGACTAATCACATCTTGCGTCTCAAGGAAAAGATGCTTCTAGATTCTAAGCTAGCAGTGGCTTTGAGTTGTCCATAATCAATAAGGCAAACTTTCCCTCCAACTTTAACCATTGTTTGCACATCTTGTTCCACAAGAAACAATTTGTTTTGACGAACCATGGCACAAGAAGCAATATTGTAGTCGTCCTAATCCTGGAAGAGTTAGATTAGCACAGGGGCGCTGCCACAGTGGCATGTGCGGGCCTTCACGTCCACAAGTTTCTATTTACAAAATTCAGAAATACAGCTTACGCACAGGTTCTGCTGCATGTGGTGTGTCAGGTTTTATCCATGCAAAAAGTAGGAGGGGCTGTTCGTTTTTTTACCAAGATTTTAGCCACTTAAAATATTATCATTTAGAGTACTAATTAAAGTCTAATTACAAAACTAATTGCAGAACTCTGTGCTAACGAACCATGGCACAAGAAGCAATATTGTAGTCGTCCTAATCCTGGAAGAGTTAGATTAGCACAGGGGCGCTGCCACAGTGGCATGTGCGGGCCTTCACGTCCACAAGTTTCTATTTACAAAATTCAGAAATACAGCTTACGCACAGGTTCTGCTGCATGTGGTGTGTCAGGTTTTATCCATGCAAAAAGTAGGAGGGGCTGTTCGTTTTTTTACCAAGATTTTAGCCACTTAAAATATTATCATTTAGAGTACTAATTAAAGTCTAATTACAAAACTAATTGCAAAACTCTGTGCTAATTTGCGAGACAAATCTAATAAGAGTAATTATGCCGTAATTAAGCTATAATTAAAAGATGGTTACTGTATCATTACTGTAACGAAACATGGCTTAATTAAACTCGTTAGATTCGTCTCGAAAATTAGCCCTTATTTATAAAAGAGTTTTGTAATTAGACCTTATTTAATAGTTTTAAATAGTAATATTCTCTCTGGCTAAAATTTTTAGTCAAACGAACAAGCAAATCCGCTGTTCAGAAATTGTTCAGCAAATCCGCGTGTGCTCCAGGTTTGGGAACCGGCGGATAAAAACTCGGCGCCGTTTGTTAATCATGCCGGGATGCGAAACCACGGACTGGTCTTTAGATTCCTGGGACTGTACGTGGAGAAGTGGTATTCTACCTCTCCAAGGCAGAAGATCCAAGTCAGGAAAGAATAAAAAAATGGAGAAGAAAAAGCGGCTCGTTCAGGCAGACCAGAGGAGACTCGACTCCATGTGAGGATTCAGTAGATCCTGATCTTCTATGGTTAGCTGGTCTGTTCATAGAATGTCGAAGGCCAAGTACGTTAAAAGACGATCGCCAGCCTTTATGTTCAAATGAAGTAATTTTGACGTAATTGGCTGTAAAACTTTACCTAGATTTTTTTACTCATGATATTCATTGGACAAAATGTGCACTGTCAAGCAATTGAGCAGTGAACAAGTCTGCCCTCTAGCGATTGAGTAGTATTTAGCTTGTAACATAATATTCATGTCATAAAATAACGTTAGGAGATTATGAATATTGATAGTATACACAACAAAAGAAAGCTAGAAATTACTCAAGAACATTGTAATATTATAAGAAAAATTTAAGTCAGATTTATACCAGCCAAAGATTGATTGAAGGTCCTATCATATTATCTTAGAAATGCCAAATATCTTGTGCACAATAGAAATTACTCCTATAAGATGCTTGAGTAGTTACTTCCATCGTGGAGTTGCGCTGCGCCTGGCGGACCCGGCCCGCCTGGCCTCCACGGCGCCTGCGTCAAGTTTGTCTTCGGCACGGGCGGCGGCACATTGAGGATGCGTCCAATGCCCTAGTCGTGCACGGTGGCATGGGGCAGCGCAGGCCGGGGTGAGGCGGAGCGTGGCTGGGCGTGCGCGCGGTGGGGCGTGGCGGCGCAGAGCCGGAGTGAGGCGGAGTGTGGCGGAGCTGGTGGGATGCCATGCTAGAATGCAGGTTCTATGTTGGAGATGAATAGATTGGAAGGAATTGCAAACTACGGTGGACAGTAGGCAATGGTTGATTTGCATTGAAAATTGAGATACCTTTGTTGAAGTCAGTCTCGTTGACAACGGAAGGTATTCCTTGGGAAAAGTAGAAAAGACCCACAGTGTCCAGCCACGTTGAGATCACATGGCTAGCTCCTGCACGAGATCCGGCGATGAGGTCAGACTGGGAACCAGAGCACGTGGCTGTATAGTGGGCCCATCAAGAAACAACAATCCGTCACAGCAACACCGCACCCGTATCCTATTGGATCTTCTACACGTGTCAATATGAGAACATAGTGCTGTCAGCGAGTTGCGCGCTCCACGTGCTCATGGTAAATTTATGACGAGTAGCTAGACAATAAAAATTGAATTGTGTTTCTTTTTGGGAAAAAAAGTGAATTGTATTTTGTAACTCACTATTTTCGGACCTATTTGAAACTGACATTGGAGTAGTCTTTTAAAGATGCTTGAAAGTGAGCTAAACAAGAGTTTTAGTTTGAGAAACAGACCATACTATTAGTGGTTATTTACTACATATATTTCATCTTGTCATCTTCATATATTTTTGTTAAATTAAATATATACTAGCTAGAGCCATGGCATCAACTTGGAAACAATATCATCTTGTTGCGTCAATCACTTTTCGGCAATCTCGGGACAAAATGCCCCTTTTACAATTCAGTTACCACGAAAATGAAGGAGTGAATAATAATAATAATAATAATAATTGGCACCTCATAGAAATTTGATTAGTTCAAAAATCAAGGTGATGCAATAATTGAAGTAGTATATATGGTGC
>LAPY01000174.1:195605-209254 GCA_000970635.1 Eragrostis tef
GATAGAACTCAGCAGGAAAGCCATCCGGTGTATATTTTTTCGATCAGCCCAGGCAACGCACGGGCATATTTGCTAATAAAACGTTTTATTAGTAGCTGCTCTAGAATTGAATCACTATTCAATTTACCACAAGTCGCATACTGAGATTATTGTATGGCAGTTGATATCCACTGTAGTTGGGCATAACTCGGTGAAAAAATAGGTGATGCATTGCCCTGCCTTATAGAATGATTTGCATCTGCATTGTTTACTTGGGTTGTTTGTTAGTTCGGCTATACTATTTGCGGATTAGTACATAGTCTAGCTATCTGGCTCCCCTTCTACCTTCATCTGATTTCTTAACTTTGTATGTTGCGATTTTGTGATAAAAGATGTTTCCTTTTGTGTTTTGCAGTGCTTGCGAGCTCTGGACACCATATCTTTGGAATGGCCCGAGGCCCCCGACGATTGCCTCGGTTCTACAACTCTTTGACTTCTTTTCAATAACCAAACAGGCAAGGCACCAGAGTCTATGTTTCATATGTTGTTCTTGCTCTGCATTGTTTAACCACTCTCTGTGTATGTCCTGTGCTCACCACCTGTTTGTGGAAATGCCTACAGAAAGTGGCACATCGGATCGTCTCAAATATCTTCAATGAGTATGATAAAGATTATGCGTCTACAGCTATGGAAGCCGTGCCCTCACTGTGCAACCTCCTGCAATCTGCTGATAAGATGGTATGAGTGTTGCAGATTAGACGACAAGATGGAGTTCATTTTACTTCCGTGTTCTTGCTTTTAATCCTTAGCAACTATGTTGATGCTCCGTTGGCTGATCACTGTGGATGCTAGGTTCTTGGATCCACTATATCGTGCTTGGCAATGCTTGCTGCTGGCGCTTCAGGAAATGTTAAACACATGGGTAAGCTCTGTGAATCTAATGCGGTGGAGGCGACAATGAGCTTGATGAAGAGTGGTGATTGGAAGAACCTAAGTGACGAAACCTCAACTGTATGTTGCATGATACTTTCTTGGTCACCAGCATCATTCTTTTCTTAGCTTTAACACGTGAGGATTAATGACTGAGTCGTACGTGACAGGATATCCTTGGGCCGCTTTCAAATGTTTCCTCTGTCTCTGCAAAGGCTGTGAAGTCCCTTTCTGAGTTAGATGTTTGTAAGTTAATTACTACCGGTGCTCCCACGATGGCAATGATAAGGTACTCGTTTTTTTTTGTTAACATAGAAATTTCGTGGTTATGCACCTTTGATGAGGTTCCTTAACTTTTGTGCTGATTTGCAAGTTCCAAGTGTTGATTCTTGTTAGCATCATGTGTCACATATTTATGTCAAATTTGAGTACACTTCTATGCGCTTTTAAAGCATAGCAAAAGGGGCATCTCTTTACATTCAGGTTTCCTTTAGACTGTTTTTGTATGTGTCTGTGATGTTACAGGATAGTAAGATATGTGGTACATATCTCTCGATCTCGATCTGTTATCCAACCTGATTGCAGCTCCGTGATGCCGTCTTTTTTCTTCTGAGTCAGTCCTACGCTGCATCTTGGGACGCTGTAGTGCATGTAATCTTTGCTTCGATTTGAATCGCTTGGTCAGATGATATAATTTGTGTTTGTTAGTAGTATTGTCTATTCAGCCTCATTTGATCTGGACTCAAAACTGCTAATAGTTGGATCGTTCAGATAATCTTGTGATTCTTTTGATAAAAGCAATTGTGGTTGTGTCGATAAAAGTGGAACTTATCATAGTGGATTTGTTTGCGTGCATGAAGATGAGGCAAAGGAATTAAGGGAAGCAGCAAAAGACGTGAGATTCGGCAGTATTGTTCTAACCACTGGTTCTGACTTGGTGCGTGAGGTATCACAGTCCTCAAGAAGGATGGGTAATGCAGCGTATTGTCCATCATTGCCTTTTTGTTGTTTATTACTTGGTCATCCTTAATTTGAGCAGATTGAACTGAATTTACAAACCGCATGTGTTATATATGGTTTTGTTGAATTAAATTTAGGTTAGGTAATATCAGCAGTTTGTCAACTTATGAGTGCTACCATGTACGGAGACCTCTGATATTCTTGGATTGTGTTTGATCAATAGCCAATAGATTCCAGCATTATCCCGCCTTCGCTGCATGAAGCTTTATTAACTGTTCTGCAGAGTGATATTTTTTGATGTGGGAAGGGCTTACATCAAGGTTAGCTCCAAGTTTCCTATGGAGTTCTACGGAGTCCTGGCCACCTGACAAAGCATATTTATTCACCTAGAAAATTGGAAGTTATTAGATAATGAAATAATACAAGGTGATTGGTGCTATTGAGGAACCATTTTCATCATATTGTAAATGTGATTGTTGGGTAAATATTTTCAGATCACAATAAAAGCTGAGCAACCTTTGCCTTTATTTGTTTAGAATTGTCTGTCACATATATTGCAGAATTGGGGTCACTGGCTGACATTTTCGTGTTCTCTCCCTGTAAAAAGGAAGTATGGCCACATCAAGGAATGCACTTGAAGTTACAAAAAATATGTGCTCAGTAAGTTTTTTTTTTTAGATAAATATACAGTAGGAGAGGTTCCCACTGCTTTTTATTTCATAAAGAAAGCAAATAGAACTGTATAGAGGAAAACCAAAAAGGAAGAGGAAAGCACGGCCTATTCAGGCCAGCAACTCTAAACTTTACAAGCTGAGAAATAACTTGGTCTTGGAGGACCACCTAACTATCAGATGTATTAACAGAATCTATCCACTGTGATAGGGAGAGGTGCAAGGTCTCCTTCATTCTGTGCAGTTGAAATGCTCAGTAAGTTAACAAGAACTATAACTGAATCCATGCTAGCTTTTTACAAAAGATATACCTTTTTTTTGAGGTCATTCATTAAACAGTAAACACATACCTGAAGAGAAGGGAAAAACCTTGATTCAATCAGTGAAGGTTTCTTATAACCCATTTTAGCAGCAACATCACGAGTCATCCTGAAGTAAGGATCCTGCACGAATATAACCTAAATGAAAGAAGTAACTCAAGCTTGCAAAACTTACAAACCATTCTGATGTCGTTAATGAATTGCCAGATATGACTGCGTGATAACAGTATTGCGTAATTTTTGCATTGTACCAATATAAGCAACAACCAAACCAAGTACTCCACAAACTCAAGAAGCATTGACTTCAATTTAGTACAACCAGAAACAATAATGCCGAAAGACAAATACATATAGCCAATTACGTGATGCATTCAGCAACACCGTGCTTGGAAATGTTTTCATGAAAATGATAGACATTCATACTTTGCACATGCAGGTGGCGCTGATTTCAATCAATAAAATAGAAATGTTTTTATGAGAATGATTGAAATCCACATTTTGCATGTATAGGCTAAACACTTACAAATTTTAGTGACAGCGAAAATCCGTAATTTAAAAGGCACTAGTTCTAACTTCTGAGATACCAGATAAATTGCCAATTCTTAACTTCGTGTTGCTAGATATATGACAAGTGTGCAAGCAACAACATATACAACCAATTATGTGGTACTGTCAAGATCTTCATAGAAGAGACATGTTTGTACCTGATCTATTGCACATGGGATAAGGCACGGCAATTTTTTGTTTTTACCAAAAAGATGGGGAAAAGATGAAGCAAACGACGGAGCAGCCTGCTTAGGGGGAAAGCTAGCCTTTCCTATGGGATCCTCTCCCGCAATTCCAAATATGCCTTTAAGCTGTCATTCATGAGTAAAGAATATTACACAAGGTCTTAATTAATCAAACTCTACAGTATTCAACGTCACACGCTTCGAAACTTCAAGCACGTTTTCATAGAAGGGGCTGTAGGAAAAAGGTTAAGGTGGGTGTCAGTTTGTTCAGAATAAACATAGGCAACATCAAGCCTTTCAGTTGCTCAGTGATAACAAAAAAAGATCATACAGACATTTCAACTTTAACTAAGACGACAAAAAGAAGAGTATTCTCACCCTCCCATATAACCGATATTTGAAAAAAATGAAAGTTCTTTCAATGTCAAATCCACATGCTATAATGTCTTTGACATTTTCACGTGCAAGCCTTTTACATTCTTCAATACCCAGGTTCTTCCAAATGAACTTCTCGTGGTCAGTTAACTGTATGACTAGAGGCACCTGACGAAGCAATAAAAAAGAGAGAGAAAGTAAGAGAGAGAACAGAGCTGGCGACTGACGAAGCGGCGGCTTGCAAGCGGGCGAAATGCTTGCATTGGCTGCTGGTCACCACTTCACCAATCAAATCTTTCACACCTTGGGCCGGACTGTGGGGCCTGCCAACGAGTGATGTCGCGAGACGCCCGTAGCGGGCGAAACCATAAAACCTGCTCTTATTGAATTACTTGTGTTTAGTTTATTTATGGAGCCTACTACTCTAGGATGTACAGAAAATTTGACGACTCAAATTTTTCAGTGTATCCAGGAAAGCTTTTAATGCACCAACTTTGCAGCATGTCACCAGTTTGTCTCATGTTGCTTCGTCTATTAGCCATGTAAATATAATAAGGAAGATTGCAAAACCCAAGGCATTCATAATAATCTTCATTACTAGGGCCATCTTGTGGTTATGGAATAACAACTTCATGCTAACACAAAAAAGATCCAAAAAAAAGGAAAAATACTACAAGCCCTCACCGCCACAGCATTGTCCGTTAATGACATCCAAAACATATCAGAGGAGCAGAAGCAATCCTTACTTCGTGAACATGAAGGGGATGAGGTGGCCAAGGTGTAGCGCCTCTGACGAGGGTCCTCTCCCTGTGTACAGGTAGAACTTCTCCCCCCTCTCGTACATATCCAGTATCTTGTTCAAATCCCTACACATGAACACAAGAAGATTCATTATCACAACCTCTGACAAGCGAAAAAAATAAATAAGCGAGATTGTATACTCCAGGTGCCTAAAAACACGGTTTTCAGTAGAAGAATGCACAGCATGCATCAGGCCTGATACGGCAGCCCTGCACCTTCTTCCTCCAAATGCTTCCAGCCGTTCTGACATCTCCCACAACTAAACCCTACTACCTTGCCCGCGATGAGAGATCCTCAAAGCCACACTGCTGGGCGCAATTCAGGACTTAACCCCCACTTTAACAATTTTCAGGAATTGCCGTTGTGCCACGCAGATGTATAAGCTAGTACAAATAGCTCATTCTACCCCTACCCTCTTCTTCTTCCTCCAACTCACCGGCACCACGCCATGGCCGACTTGTCTAGCCACCGAGCTGACTGCCCGCCTAACCACCAAATTTAATTTGCCAACTTTGCCGACACGACCCATCCCTCTAATCCCCCACAAAGGTCAAACAGGAACCAACCAAACAGTTTTTAGTCGTATAACAGAAAAAAAACAGAAGGGGGCTTATTTTGTGGGACGTCACCGGTGTGCGAAGAAGATGCCGCGGCGGAGGAACCGATGTGGCAGGGTGGAAGTGAGACGAGCGATGCGGTCGATGAGCGCCACGTCAATTCGCTGGCACCCGATCGAACCGTTCCACCAGCTTGTCGTAATCGATTACCCCCTTCCCTCCGGACACCTCCCACGGGGTAACAACATGTTCCTCTGTAGCAGCAATCTCCTCCTCCTCCTCCGTTTGGTTGCTCACCAATCAAATCTTTCACACCTTGGGCCGGACTGTGGGGCCTGCCAACGAGTGATGTCGCGAGACGCCCGTAGCGGGCGAAACCATAAAACCTGCTCTTATTGAATTACTTGTGTTTAGTTTATTTATGGAGCCTACTACTCTAGGATGTACAGAAAATTTGACGACTCAAATTTTTCAGTGTATCCAGGAAAGCTTTTAATGCACCAACTTTGCAGCATGTCACCAGTTTGTCTCATGTTGCTTCGTCTATTAGCCATGTAAATATAATAAGGAAGATTGCAAAACCCAAGGCATTCATAATAATCTTCATTACTAGGGCCATCTTGTGGTTATGGAATAACAACTTCATGCTAACACAAAAAAGATCCAAAAAAAAGGAAAAATACTACAAGCCCTCACCGCCACAGCATTGTCCGTTAATGACATCCAAAACATATCAGAGGAGCAGAAGCAATCCTTACTTCGTGAACATGAAGGGGATGAGGTGGCCAAGGTGTAGCGCCTCTGACGAGGGTCCTCTCCCTGTGTACAGGTAGAACTTCTCCCCCCTCTCGTACATATCCAGTATCTTGTTCAAATCCCTACACATGAACACAAGAAGATTCATTATCACAACCTCTGACAAGCGAAAAAAATAAATAAGCGAGATTGTATACTCCAGGTGCCTAAAAACACGGTTTTCAGTAGAAGAATGCACAGCATGCATCAGGCCTGATACGGCAGCCCTGCACCTTCTTCCTCCAAATGCTCCCAGCCGTTCTGACATCTCCCACAACTAAACCCTACTACCTTGCCCGCGATGAGAGATCCTCAAAGCCACACTGCTGGGCGCAATTCAGGACTTAACCCCCACTTTAACAATTTTCAGGAATTGCCGTTGTGCCACGCAGATGTATAAGCTAGTACAAATAGCTCATTCTACCCCTACCCTCTTCTTCTTCCTCCAACTCACCGGCACCACGCCATGGCCGACTTGTCTAGCCACCGAGCTGACTGCCCGCCTAACCACCAAATTTAATTTGCCAACTTTGCCGACACGACCCATCCCTCTAATCCCCCACAAAGGTCAAACAGGAACCAACCAAACAGTTTTTAGTCGTATAACAGAAAAAAAACAGAAGGGGGCTTATTTTGTGGGACGTCACCGGTGTGCGAAGAAGATGCCGCGGCGGAGGAACCGATGTGGCAGGGTGGAAGTGAGACGAGCGATGCGGTCGATGAGCGCCACGTCAATTCGCTGGCACCCGATCGAACCGTTCCACCAGCTTGTCGTAATCGATTACCCCCTTCCCTCCGGACACCTCCCACGGGGTAACAACATGTTCCTCTGTAGCAGCAATCTCCTCCTCCTCCTCCGTTTGGTTGCTCACAACCAGCTCCACCGCATCGTCTCCTTCATATCTGCTCTCCAGCAGTGCCGCCTCCTCCCATGAGTCTTCGTTCACATCCTCCTGCGCCTCCTTCCCGACTGTCAGATTCACAAAGATCTCTGACTCCCCAGCTTCAGGTTCAGCACCGATTCCCATGAGTACAAGCAGATTTGACTTGCCTGATTTGGATTGGAAGCTGGAACGGATCGGTTGAAGGGATGTAAATTGAGCGAGGTAGTAGGCAGCGGAGCAGAGCCGCAGCCGATGCGCCATCGCGACAGGATGGGACGAGGAGGGCGTCGGATAGGGTTTTAAGGGAACCAAAGGGTGTTCATAGTCGAAATTGGCACGATGGTAGAGTTTGTGTCATGGTCGCGTACGGGTTGCCGTATATATTCACTACAGGACCATGCAGGATCAGGATCAGAGTTGTGAATATACCTGTCTGTAGGTTTCTTAGACGGACGCGGCTTCCCTGTTCCCACAGCCCTGTTCTCGCATGTGTTCCCGTGACGTGGTGCGCTGCTATTGGCTGGCCTTAATTTGGTGGCCCGGCACAGCCCCACACCGCGAGTTGCGGTCCGCGCCGTCCATGAGTCGTTAGTGGCCATGTTTCCAGAGTTAATCACCTGATTGGCGGCAAAAGAAAAAAGACCTGGCGCCATAACAGAAGAAGGAAACCAACGCACGCGCCAAAACTACACATGCATTAGGCAGATTTCTTATTCTGCCAAAGAATTTCGGTGAGCACGTATGATGGAGTCTCTCGCCAATATCACAGATCCCAACACAAAAACAAGCACCGCTTGCAACTTGCCGCCGCCATCCATGTCGCATTCCGATGATGGAGCAGGAAAGGATAATCCTGAAGCTCTGGTGTCATCGACGCGATTCATCGCCTCCGACTCTTTTTGTAACCTAGAGACACCGTCTTTCGAAGAATCCCTGAGAACATCACCGTGGGAAATGTAAGAAGCCTTCACATGTCTTTCGCGCTTTAATGTGTAAAATTAAGAAATGTTATGCAACATCATTATTTCATCCATAATATGGTTCAAGAACAAGAAAATTTCGATGATTCCCAAAGGAATGATTGTCCTAAAGACATGATACCAAAGGTTGGCATGAAATTTGACACTGACCAATTAGCATATGACTTTTACAATGCTTATATATGCTGGGAAGATTAGTTTAGTATTCAAAAGAGCACTTTTCACTATGTAGCAGACACTACCACAATCAAAACTAGGACTTTCTGTTGCTCTCACCAAGGTACTGACTTGCACAAGCGGCCTCTTGCCATATAGAACTTACATGTTTATATATGGGCACAAGGCCATGCATGTCCGTTCCAAGCCCATGTATGAAAATTTTGGCTGGAATTTTGGCCCAATGGCTTACCTGAACATCATGAAACTGTGGGCTTCTCTAAAATGACCACGAAACCGTTGACACTCCTAACCATCTCTATAATGACCATGTGGACGGAATTGCCGTTGCCTCTATTCTTCTTCCTCTCGGCAGGCCCTCACCCGCCATGACACATCCGTGTGCGCCTTCCCCTCGCCGTCCGGTCACTGTCCGTCGCCCACGCCTAGCTGGAGTACGCAGTACCGCCGCCCTGGACCTGCATGCCCTGCCTCTCCCCGCCCCTCTTCCCAGACTGCCAAGCCATGGCTGGTCGTGCCGGTCCCCGTCTCGTTGCGGCTGGTCGTAGCACCTTGCTCTTTCCCTCAATCAAGTTGCTGCCCTACTGCTATGAGAGAGAGGGATTGGCGAAGGGAGCTAATGCCAAGCGGAATCTGCTTGTTGTTCGGTAGCAAGGGAGCTAACCTTGAAGATGGTTAGGAGTGTCAATGGTTTCGTGATTATTTTAGAGAAGTCCACGGTTTCGTAGTCATTTAAGTGAAGCCACGTTTATTCGCGGTCAAAATAGCAAATCTCTCAAAAAAAACACAACCTCGGGCTCGTGGCGAGCAACCCTGCCATTCTTTCCCGTCTCTCGATCTCACCCGCCCGCCGCTCGCCACCCGCCTGCCGCCAACCCCGCGATGCCGTGACCCCCTCTTCCTCCTCCTTCCCCGACGACATCGCAGCCTCCTCGTCCTCCCCGACGACACCGCGACCGCCTCCTCATCGATGAACGGACAACGGCCGCCGAGTCCCTGAAACGCTCGAAGCCGGCATCAACTCGTATCATCTGCTCGTCGTCTAGGCGACCTCCCCCCCCCCCCTGATATGCCGCCGCGCCTCTCTTCACATCCCTCTCTCTCTCTCTCTGCTATATTCACTTGCATGCTAAGTAGTAGCCCTGTATGGGCATAGCAGTTGTACTAGTATTTTTTTTTTGGCGAGGGGCAGTTGTACTAGTAGTTAACTCTGAACAAGAAGTTGTCACTCTGCTTTTAAATCTTGACTCACGAATATGCCCATCACTGGGTTTGTAGTACATGCCTGTCTTGTATTGTGAGCATGGTCGGGTTAAGTAGCTTCTGAGCTGGGTTGAGCAGCTATTTGTTTGTTCCTGTTTCATGCCTGTGTTGAGTAATCACTGCTTGTTAGCTTATTCACTGCATAAGTTCATGTATCTGGTTGGTTTGAGAAGCTTTTCTTGGCAGCCATGGCGGCGGACTGTAGAGGCAGAGCGGGCGCCGGAGCTCTCGGGCAGGAGTACATCCTCTGAGAATTTTCAGAAGTTAGGGGGGACATGCCCTCCCCCGCTCCGCCATTGGTTTGAGCAGGTAAAATGCTATACGTAAACAGTCTCATAACCCGTCTCATGCAACACTATATAAGATTTTTGATAAAGTTGAAGAGAGAGAGGATGGTGAGAGAAAGATACGGTTGTTTAGCAATATGAGACGGCTTACACACTATTGTATGAGTTATAGTTGGACACAAATCATAAATATTCCTTTACTTATACACAAATTAAAAAAGATACAATTACTACAATACTGCTAAAATAGTCACCCATTATACATGTGTTCTGATAGATCATTTAAAGATTGCGTGTTACGCGTAAAACTAACTATGAGACAACATATTTTCTCTTAATTAGAGTCACGATTATGGAGCATAGATCACGCGTATCACACATGTGGGTCTGCCTGCCACGTCGGCTCCGCCAAGTCTATATGTATTGTTGGATGCCGACAGCAAGGAGGGGAAGAGAATGCGCGAGAGGTCTGCATGGACGCAACAAGTGGCGAGGTCGGTGGTGAGCACCGGAGGAACTTCGGCCATGGCGTTGGAGAAGCTGCCATACCTTGATCAATTGAATCCTTGTGTATTCCTTCCAAAAGTGATGCACTTCATATGTAGATTCTAATATCTGAGATAATATTCTACTGTAAAATCCGAAAATTAATTATCGGAAAATCCAAGGTCTAGTGGATACACAAGTATGATGTTGCTACACAGCAGAAACATATGTATGCGTCTCTAATCAGGACATTGATATGCGGTTTTTTCTCGAAAATACACGAGAGTACAAGAGCCCAATTTTCATTGGTTTTTCGGGCTGCAGTAATGCAAGTTCACATTCTACCCGGCAACCGTGGACGAGAGAACATGAATATCGCCATCATAATCAGTCCCGGACGTAGACGCCCACGGCTTCGAGGTAGTCCCCCGCGCGCCCGAACAGAGGGACAATGCTGCCGCCGTTGTGCACTGGGACGTGGAAAGGGGTCCCTTCTGGCTCTGGATTCCCAAAAGGACCATGTTTTGTGCGGTTGGTGATGAAGGTAAGTGTGGTCACCACATCGCCAGGTTGCGTCCCGATGTAACCGAACGCCCCCCGACACTTCCGTTATAAACTCCCCTGGCTCGAGCCGAATCTACCATGCATGCCCCCAAAGAAATCTGATATTAAGAATATGTTCAGAACACGGAGAGTTTCGCAGAATTCTGACAGGGAGAGTGCCAATCCAGTAGAAATGCTGCGAAATTCCCGCGTACGAAGGAATATAATCGTGTGTGACCAAATAAAATGTGCCAAAGATTTGGGTTATCTCACCACGTCAGGGTCGCCGCCGTTCCCGCCCCAGGGGCCGACGTACTGCAGCACGCCGTTATCGTCCGTGTATCTGAAGGAGATGGCGTCGACGACGGCAAGGCTGCTGCAGACGGTGATGTTCTCCATGCGCTGCGGCGTCGCCGGGATGTCCCACTCCCATTCACTCTCTCCCTCGCTACCCCACGGCCCGATCTTGACGACACCCTGCATTGTCAGTGCATGTGCCTATCGTTAACGAATCAAGCTAGTTAAGCAACCATACTGCTAAAACAGACAAGGAACCGTATGCGTACCATTTCCTGTTTAGCTGTAGCAGCGTATAGATAGAAACAAGCTGAGCAACCGTACTGCTAAAATATATAGAGCATTGGATCGACGAGTACATGCTAGCTGAGCAATTATTTGATATCGTTTGCTGACTTTCTCTGTCACCGTAGGTAGGTATGCAGGCATACAGACAAGAAGATGTTCCTTGCGAGGCACGCATATTAGACCATCCTGAATCTGTATTTCGCCCAAGTCAAAAGTACAGGTTTATTAATCTCATGACGCATATATAAAAAACCTAGTCGGTGATATGCTTTTTTACTAGTCTTGATCCACCTACACTGTGCGCAGATCGCAAGGAGATACACAAACTTGATTACTAAACGCAGGGTGCCGTGTGCAAGCTAGTCAATGCATGCAATCAGCGCGCGTTCCGCTTGCACATGGATATCATAGTGATCGATTGGAGTGCAGAACGATCAAGGACTGATCATTTTGGGACTGACGACGATCAAGAACAGGTTGAGTGTTCTCGAATATAAAGAAATACGACATCACTACCCTCATTTTGTCAGGGGCAAAGAAACAATACAAATCTTGCTTGATCGGTGTCGGTGATTCCACCTCCAAATTCGAGAGGATCGAGAACCAAAGAAAATGAGAATGGCCACAAAGTCTGCTACGGAGAATGGCACGACCAAGGCTAGCTGTCACAACAATGCTAGCCAACACGTAAGAGGGGAGAACTCCTCAGAGGGGGTGTTCGTTTCAGGTGGTCTAAAATTTAGAGGGGTCACATCAAAGAAAATCTTGTCATTTAGGAGTATTAAATAAAGTTTAATTACAAAACTAATTCTAGAACCCCTGGTCTAATTCGCGAGACGAATCTAATGAGAGTAATTAAGACGCGTTTAGCCGATGGTTACTGTAACATTACTGTACCAAAACATGGATTAATTAGGCTCATTAGATTCATCTCGTAAATTTAGTGCAAAAAGTTTTTATAATTAGACTTTATTTAATACTACTGAATCACGAGATTTTCTTTGATTTTAGAGGTCTAAAATTTAGAGGGGAGGAAAGAACACCCCTTAGGATGTGTTCGTTGCACGAGGTCTAAAATTTAGAGGGTCTAAACAAAAAAATCTTGTCATTTAAGAGTATTAATTACAAAACTAACTGCAGAACCCCTGGTCTAATTCGCGAGACGAATCTAATGAGGGTAGTTAACACGTCATTAGACGATGGTTACTGTAGCATCATTGTAACAAAATATAAATTAATTACGCTCATTAGATTCGTCTTATAAAGATGTACCCATCTGTAAAAAGTTTTGTCATTAAACTTTATTTTGTACTCTTAAATAATAAATTTTTTTTGATTTTAGAGGTCTAAATTTTAAAAGGGAGGGAAACGAAAGCACCCTTAGTTTCTGCGGAAGTCAAGAACTAAAATAGTCATAGTTTTGTGTTATTTTTGTTCAAATGGTCATGTTTTCTGAAATTTACTCCATTACAATGGGACTCTATACAATACCTGAGCATTGTGGCGGCTTTCAATGCTTCATCGTTCAATCTTCTTCATTAGTTGTAACACCCGAAAAATCAAGAAAAATGCTCAGAGAAAATAGATAAATAAAAAAGGAATAAAGAAAAAACTGTGTTGGGCACCCGAAATAGGAATAAGGAACAAGACCCCTTAGATCACGATCAAACAGGTGAATTTGCATGTTTGCATTATTACACTTAATTTCCATTTGCACTGAAATTTTCCCTGCCTTTGGGATCTAGCTACTCCAACAGCAGGTCATATTTCCACAAATGGATAGCGTCAACTTGATTGATCCCCATTCCTGCCATTAATGGAAACGCTTAATATAATGCATAAATTAAAACTTAAAAATGATGCACATGCTGGAACTTAAAAATGAGTAAATATAGAAAGAGTGAAGTGCATTTCAGGTCCTTAAACTATTCAAGGATTCTTATCTAGGTCCATAAACTTTTAAAATGAAGATTTAGGTCCCTAAACTATTTTATAGTTATCATTTAGGTCCATAAACTGTCAAAATGAAGATTTGAGCCCTTTAACTTTTTGAAAATCTTTATTTTAAAAGTTTATGGACCTAGATGAGAATTCTCGAATAGTTTAAAGACCTGGGATGCACTTCACTCATATAGAAACAATAACTTCCAATCAAGAAATCAATACATCAATAACTTACAACATTGCCCGCAAAAAATAACATACAACATTTATTAAATAATAACAAACATATTTACCTTCCTGTTTATTTTTGAATAAATTAAAAATTTGGTAAATTTAACTTGGATGTTAACATTTTTATTAGGCATGAATCGATATATTTCG
>LAPY01000174.1:213241-224774 GCA_000970635.1 Eragrostis tef
GCCGCGAGCGCCACGCGCTCGATCTTGGTTCTCTGAGAGGTGCTTCGGCGAATTTGGATGCAATGTGGGTCGCGGTTGGGACTCGCTTGGTTCGATAGCAATCCATCTCGGGCGTCTTTCCAGGTATACTCCTTGGCGACATGCTTTTACCTTTCCATTGCAATGGGAGATCCAAATTGGAGTGGTTTCTAGGACAATTGTGAGCTGAGAGGATTTTGTTACCTCACAAAGATTTGACCGAAATAGGTAATTATGCACGCCTCTGGTTTTTTATGTATGACATCGTTAGTTCAATTTTGAATCAGCCACGTCATATATATAAAAATAATCGGAGGGAGTACTGAAGTTTGTGGGAGACCTATTGTTTATTTCGTTGTTGTTATTCAGGTTAGATATCAACTGTAGCATTGGTGACTTTTATGCTGAGAAACATATACAATATAGACTAACTTATCCGGTCAATGAACATTGTAGGTAATTTTCATGTTCTCACTGTGAAATTTTTTGCTGCAGATAGAATGCAGTCATTTTTGGTATTATTAGTTTTTCTCTTGGGTGATGACTGATGAGAGAGGGTTTTATGGGGTAAATTGTATATGGTAATTGCACAAATTTAGTTTTGGGGAACCTTTTTTTGCTGTAAGTTGTCTCACTACATCTTTGTTGAAGCAGGTGAAGATGCAAGTATGAGGATTTCTTTGAGGTGGTACCACCGCAGACACCAATGGATGCCTCAGATAAAACATTTGCAGATGTAGTTAAGCTTTTGACATCATGGTTGCCACGTCGTTCAAACCCAGACAATGTCTCAAGGGACTTCTGGATGCCCGACCACAGTTGTCGAGTCTGTTATGATTGTGACACACAATTCACCATATTCAACCGAAGGCATCATTGCCGTCGTTGTGGACGTATTTTTTGCGGCAAGTGCACAGCGAACTTTATCCCAGTTTCAAGTGGCCCCGACATAAACGTTGATGAGGTAGACAAGATCCGTGTCTGCAACTTCTGCTTCAAGCAATGGGAACAAGAAAGAATAACAGCTTTAAAACAAGCACTGCCAGTGCTCAGCCCTACCCTATCAGAGGCGAGTTTATTCAGTACAAAGTCAACAATTACCATTAATAGTGTTAGCACAACAATCGGGTCTTACTCTACTGGAAATTATCAGCATGTGGCTCGTAATTGTAGCATCAGTCCTCCTAAATGTTCCCAAGATAAAACCTCACGTAATATGCAAGATGGTCATGCGCCTGAGAAAAGTATGTCCACTCTGTCAAACAGAGATGATTCTTCAATTCGTTTTGGCTATTTCACAAACAGGTATCCTTTTTGAAACCTCATATATGGTAATGTCCCCTGTGTAAGGGTGGGAAAGGGGTTCAGGGTTTTCTCGGCCGGTGTTAGAAGGCTTTCTTCTTAACACAATACTGGCTGAGTTTTTTTTTCTAAATTATAATATGGCGTGCTGTGCTATTGATACATAGAGTATTACCTTTTTGTAAAGGAATTTTGTTAAAATCATTTGTAGTGAAATGAATATCCATTGATTCTTGCCGTCTTTTTGGACTAATTGTAAAGTTATAGATCTTGACTAATGCCTATCTCATTCATTTGAAATTTTTAATCAGGAGTGATGATGAAGATGAAGAATATGCTGGTTATTGCTCTGATAGGCAGGTACAGCATCGACAACACAATGAACAATACTACGGCCCCGATGAGTTTGA
The DNA here is from genome assembly GCA_000970635.1 of Eragrostis tef. Lineage (NCBI taxonomy): Eukaryota > Viridiplantae > Streptophyta > Magnoliopsida > Poales > Poaceae > Eragrostis > Eragrostis tef. The sequence continues at coordinate 214,972 of LAPY01000174.1, forward strand.
TGAGCTCGATCCATCTTGTAATTCAGCAACATCACATACAGTTGAGGAGAGCATAATTTCTAAAGAAATGGTAGATCAAGCATTCCCCATCTCATTGCCTGTCACCAAACTGGAGGATGACCCAGAACCTGATAATAGTTCTGAATGTGGGGCTGCTTCATCCATTTATGCTCTCGAAGGTACTGATGCAAATCAGGTAGATTTTGAGAAAAACGAGCTTTTCTGGCTTCCTCCTGAACCGGAAGATGACGAAGATGAGATGGAAGCTGGCTTGTTTGATGAAGACGATGATGATGAGCTTGTAACTGATGGTGAACAGTGTCGTATTCGGACCCCAAGTAGTTTTGGGAGTGGAGAATTCCGAAGTAGAGATCGGTCAAGTGAAGAACATAAGAAAGTTATGAAAAATGTCGTTGATGGACATTTCAGGGCTTTGATCTCTCAGCTTTTACAAGTGGAGAATATTTCCTTAAATGAAGGTGACGACATGGGGTGGTTGGAGATTGTTACTTCAGTGTCATGGGAAGCTGCAAATTTCCTCAGGCCAGACACAAGCCAAAGTGGTGGTATGGATCCTGGTGGATATGTCAAGGTCAAGTGCTTAGCATGTGGGCACCGCAGTGAAAGGTGAATGATTTTTTTTTATACAATATAGTCAACTAGCTATAAGCCTACAATTGCAATATATATTAACTCATCTCGAAGCAGGCAGTGGGTTGAGAAACGGAGCATGTCATGTGCTAATTATGACTGACTAAAACTGGTATAAGAAATAAGATTGAATTGAATCATAACCAAGTACATTACTGGTTGCATGAACAGTAATCAATATTTATCTACCAACACAGAGACATCACTTTTTTAAAAAAGCATCAATAAAGCGAAATATCACTGCAAATGTGATCTATTGTACACAAATATGTTATTGCAAGTGATAAATCACCAGTGTTTCCTTAAAAAACGACTGGAGGTAGTAGTAGTAGTTTTTGACTTTTTGTTGGTGATATCATAAATATCTGTCTGTTGTGGGTTGAGCAAACCCTTGACATCAATTGTGGCTTTATGAGTATCAAACCTGCTTGTTTTATCAAGCTTGGCACAACATAATCTATTTAGCATAGTTGTGCAAGGCTGCATGAGGAATGCACTGGGCTTATCCACTGCCTTCTATTTGTTAGGATGGACACATGAAGTTTTTGCTCGTATATACAAAGTAATGTATACTAAATGGTGTTGGGTTAACTGGGGTGGCTGGTGCTTTAGCCCCTCTAAACACCTGGTGTCAATTGCATGAAGCCCTTTCTTGTAAAAGCCTCTTTCCTTATTGAGATTTATACCCCCCCCCCGCCCCAATATAAATCATTTTTTACAATCAACTAACCTGAGGTAACTGTTTTAAGATTCTCTCTAGTTATTCACTTGACATATAAACGACCTCATGTTTCATTCATACTGCATTGAGCTAGAATAAGATATGTATCGTCTGATAACTGTGTCCTATATATTTCAGCACTGTTGTTAAAGGGATAGTCTGTAAGAAGAATGTTGCACATAGGCGCATGACATCGAGAATAGAAAAACCGCGTCTCCTTCTACTTGCAGGCGCTCTTGAGTATCACCGAGTCACGAATCAACTGTCAAGTATTGACACATTGCTTCAGCAGGTTCGTGAACATTTTTATATTCTGTCTTTGACATGAAGCTTTCATTGATCTTACATTTGTTTCATCTGATATGCAGGAAACGGACCACCTTAAAATGGCTGTCGCTAAGATTGTAGCTCAAAAACCTAACTTGCTTTTGGTTGAGAACTCAGTTTCTCGCTATGCGCAGGATTTGCTTCTAGAAAAGAACATATCACTGGTTTTAAATATCAAGCAGCCCCTCATGCAGCGTATAGCCCGTTGCACAGGTGCTCAGATAGTTCCTTCTGTTGATCTCCTACCATCCCAGAAGCTTGGTTATTGTGAGCTATTTCATGTTGATAAATACTATGAACATTCTGTTGGCCCGGGTAATGTCACGAAGAAAATCCTGAAGACTATGATGTTTTTTGAAGGATGCCCAAAGCCATTGGGTTGCACTGTAAGTGATAAGCTATTTCACCCTTCTTCCGGGATAGTTGGAAATAATGTGAAGCAGAAAGCACTACGTTAGTCTTCCTTGTTTATGCTCTTAGTTGCGCAGATAAAAAAATTGGCACAAGGACTTTTTCCATTTTTATTATGTTGTTACCACAAAAAGTGATTTCCTTCTTTACTTTTTCCTCTTCTCGTGTTCTTCATATTATCTGCACCAAACAATCTGTGCATCTTGGGAACTTACTATTTTGGCACATGTGATCTGTAGGTTCTGTTGAAGGGTGGTAACATGGATGAGCTAAAGAAAATCAAACATGTAGTCCAGTATGGCATCTTTGCTGCATATCACTTGGCCTTAGAAACATCGTTCCTTGCAGACGAAGGTGCTACTCTACCAGAACTGCCCTTGATGTCTCCACTGACTGTGGCATTGCCAGATAAGCGCTCTTCTGCAGACAGCTCCATTTCGACAGTACCGGGATTCACAATTAATGTCTCTAACGGTCAGCAGACGGCTGACAGTTTTGGGCACCTCGGCGCAGAGTCCATTATATCAACTGGCCCGAGTGAAAGTGCCATGGTTGAACCACCAGTGTCTAATGAAAACCTTACTTCTCGACCTTGGTGTGCTAATAGTGGTGGTTTTGATAATGGAAGTGGTGATGGGCCAGTAAAGGTCACTGCAATCACATCTTCTGTTGCGGTATGTTCTACAGCTGCTTCTGGTGTACTCACAAACCATTCACCTATATATTCTAGTATGGAGAGAAACCATATGCATTCCGGTGATTATCATGACAATGGTTCAACAAGATCACATGGTCACATAGTGACAACAGATTCAGCCAAAACATCAAATCATCATCAACAAACAATAGGCTGTCCTAAACTTGATGAGCCATTAGAAGGTTCAAATGATTTGGCTAATGCAAAAACTGCCAGTAATAATAATGTCCTTTTAGTCCAACCTGTATGTAGTTCTTCTGTACATAATCAAGAAAGCAATCAAGGACATGATGGCACAACAAATAAGGAAGAAGTTGTGGCTTCTGACCATCAGAGTATCTTAGTCTCATGGTCCACACGTTGTGTCTGGAAAGGGACTCTTTGTGAACGTTCCCAGCTATTACGCATCAAGTATTATGGTAACTTTGACAAGCCCCTGGGAAGGTTTTTACGGGACTACCTGTTCGATCAGGTACTTCTCCCTAGCTTCTCAATATGCTCATGTTCCGTGTGAATTTGTTACTTTCCATTCACACTTGTAATTACAATGCACTTCCAGGGTTATCAGTGTCGATCCTGCGATAAGCCACCTGAAGCCCATGTCCACTGCTACACTCATCGCCAGGGAAGTCTAACAATATCAGTTAGAAAACTTACAGATTTTCTTTTATCTGGAGAAAGGGATGGCAAAATTTGGATGTGGCACAGGTGTCTCAAGTGCCCCTGGAGTAACGGGTTCCCTCCCGCAACCCAGAGGATTGTCATGTCTGATGCTGCATGGGGTTTATCACTTGGTAAATTTTTGGAGCTTAGCTTCTCAAACCATGCAGCTGCAAGTCGGGTTGCCAGCTGCGGTCATTCACTACACAGGGACTGCCTTCGGTTCTATGGGTATGTAATCTTCATAGATTTTGTCGTCTAAGATTGGGTTGACCCTTTATTTTCTGATCGTCATGTAAGAATGGTTAAAACTATATCTGACTTTTGATTATTGACTATCTTGATTGTTGATTTTCTTCTGCTTTTCACACACAGATTTGGCAAAATGGTTGCATGTTTCCGATATGCACCTATTAGTGTTCATTCTGTACTTTTACCGCCTCATAAACTTGATTTTGGCCACCAGCCATTGGATTGGATACAAAAAGAAGCAAACGAGGTTTGTGGCATTATTCAGTCAGTAGCTTTGTTTCCATAGAAATTGCTGATAATATCTGAATGCTTTCCTCAAATGTTTATAGTACTATTTCGAGACTGTTTATCCTTTTTGCCTAAGTAGCAATTTTCTCTAACTTTGATAGGTCATTGACAAGGCAAAACATCTTTTTGATGAAGTATTACATACTTTGCACCCGACTTCTGATAAAAAGGGTAATGGCAGTTTTCTCAACCTGGAGTCTAGCAATCACATTGCTGAACTTGATAGCATGCTTCGAAAGGAAAAGTTAGAATTCGAGGTCAGTGCCCTTTGAAACAGCATTTTTGCATCAGAATCATTATTGAGTTTTAATCGTTATATTAACTGATGGAAATTCACACCACTGACTTCATTTTTTTTATATATATATTTTGGGGCTTAATCATATAGCTCATGGATGTACTGTATACAGCATTTCTGCATCATAATCATTAAATATTGAATTTAAATTGTTACATCGACAATAAAAATGCAGACCACTAGATTTCTTTTTCCCATTATTTTTAGGCTTAATCATATAGCTTATGGATGTATTGCATTGTAGTGCAAACCACCTGTTTGTTTTGGCATCAAAGTGACCAAAAATAAAATTAAAACAGAAAGTACTTGTTGAGGTACTCAATGTTATCACCAAATGGATGGTTTATTATAGATGTGTGACTTCATTTTATATACCTGCAGCATCTACAGATTCTACACAAACTTTGTGATCTCTTCTCTAGTCTGGATGTATGGTTGTTTATGATTTCTTGATTGATTTCCTTTTTTACTTATTAGGGATGTCTTACTAAAGTTATGAAAAAGGAGGTGTTGAAAGGTCAACCTGACATTCTTGAGATCAATAGGCTGAGGAGGCAGATACTCTTCCATTCATACTTGTGGGATAAAAGATTAGTATTTGCTGCAAAGTCAGATAGGAGTCGCCATGAATTACATACCTTCAGGCAAGGAGAATTTAATGGTAATATTCATTCTATTGACAGTGTTACTGAGCCAAACAGCATAACAAAGCCTCAAATCGAAAATAGTGGGAATGAGGCTGCCAATAGAGACCTTCAGGAGAGCATATATGCTGGGAACCTCCCTGCAGAGCGTCCAAGCAATACCAATTCCAATCATGACCAGCAAATGGCCACAAGTGAACCAGACTGCCTCATAAGAGACATTAAAACTCCTCTGTACAGTAGTATCAGTGTGAGCGGGGAGTCAATTCCCTTGGAGATAGATCTTGTTGCTCGACGCACCCTGTCAGAAGGGCAATTTCCCAGTTTATTAGATGTGACTAACGCACTTGATGTGAAGTGGACTGGTAAAGATGATCCTGTTTTGAGCAAGTCAACCATGCCAGATTCTATAGCTCCCTCCGAGGACTCAGAAGAACAACTGGGTGATGTTACACCTTCATATGCCACTCTACTGCTGAACAAACTAGGGGACAGTGCAGAAGACCATTCTAACTGGATAGGGATGCCTTTCTTGCAGTTTTACCGTTCTCTCAATAAACAGTGGAATCGTTCCAACAGGTTTGATGCTCTCAACGAACATTGTCATGTTTACATTCCGTTCTTAAGGGAAGTGGAGCGTCAGATTGGGCCCAAATTTCTCTTTCCAATAGGCATCAATGACACTGTTGTTGGAGTTTATGATGATGAACCTACTAGCATAATATCTTATGCACTTGTCTCCCATGAATACCATCTTCAACTTTCAGATGAGCTGGAACGAGATACAATAGACAATTCACTCCCACTATCTGATTCAAGAAGTGCCTCATTAACTGAATTGGATGAAACTACTTCAGAACTTCTAAGAAGTGTTGTCTCTACAGAGGAAAATATTCTCTCCATGTCGGGAAGCAGGAGCCTGTCAACTTCAGATTCATTTGCATATAGAAAAGTAAATCATATTAAGGTGAATTTTGGTGACGAAGGTCCTTCAGGTCTGGTGAAGTACACTGTAGTTTGTTATTATGCAAAACAATTTGATGCCCTGAGGAGAATCTGCTGTCCAGCGGAGCGTGATTTTGTCAGGTCACTGAGTCGTTGCAAGAAATGGGGTGCTCAAGGAGGCAAGAGCAATGTATTCTTTGCAAAATCACTGGATGATAGGTTCATAATTAAGCAGGTTACCAAGACTGAATTAGAGTCTTTCATGAAATTCGCTCCAGAATATTTTCAATATTTATCTGAATCAATTGGAACTGGCAGTCCTACTTGCATTGCAAAAATTCTTGGTATTTATCAGGTAGTTGGCATTTTTATTTTATTTATTGCTTTCTGCTAAGGACCAACTAAACTACACCTTTCCAGTTTACCGAGTATTAGTGTCAGATTTGAGATTGGATGGCCTAGATTAACTCCAATGACCCATCTAATGATTTGGGAATATGTAATCCTTTCATTCACAAGTTCACACTGCTGATATATTATCCCAACTCTAACTTTTAGGTTTATCCTGTAGAAATTGTATCCTTTGCATTTATCACCAGAAATAATTGTATAATTTTGCACTTCTTTGCTAACTTGGTCTCTAAGAGGTGGTTGTTCCCACTTGCCAAAGTCGCATTTTGGAGAAACCAAGTCAAAGGGACATATAGTTTAAGGTGTTGGAGAAACTAAATATATAAATATAATTTAGTAACACCCCCCCCCCCCAAAAAAAAAAAGAGAACTTCCCCCAGACTTTTTTTTTCCAGTAAGCTTCCCAACATCAACAAAAGATGTCGAGTGGGAGTAGCATCATGAGATCTAGGTTAGATTGAAATTCTTCTACGCAGCCTACTTCCAAATAATATTCTCGGTTTGAAATATTATCTCTCAATGTTATATTTTTGTTTCCAAGCCAGCCAGTGGGTAATATAACAACCTAAAAAGAATGTTGACAGTTGGGTCCAACAGTCAAATCTGTTCTCGATCCATGATTTGTGGCTGCCTATAATTAAAAGGCTTTGTTACATCATATTGATTTTTAGTCCAGATATCTTGGTAGTAATGCCATTCTGTTTCTTCAAGTAATTTTATGAGTTCATTTGTTCATAAGTGATCCTTTTGACACTGAATAGGTTAAGAGTCTGAAAGGTGGCAAGGAGATGAAGATGGATGTTCTAGTGATGGAAAATCTTTTGTTTGAACGCAATGTGACAAGATTGTATGATTTGAAGGGTTCAACTAGATCAAGATATAACCCAGACTCTAATGGTAGTGATAAAGTACTTCTTGACCAGAACTTAATCGAAGCGATGCCTACATCCCCTATTTTTGTTGGAAACAAGGCAAAGCGGCTGCTAGAGAGAGCTGTTTGGAATGATACTGCATTTCTCGCTGTGAGTATAAATGACTTGCTTACATTCTCTGTGCCTATTTTGTTCCTTTAGGAGTAAATTTCACAAACCCACCAAAACTATGGCTTTATAGTCACGAACCCACCAAGTATAGTGCATGTTTCACAAACCTACCAATAATTTGGTGTGTTGTTTCAAGAAACCACCATATTTTTAAATCATACCGTATTTCATACTCTGGTCCCACATGTCAGCTGCATACTCATCCATCAAATTTGTACGGTCTCGAATTTTTACTATGCAATTGACATGTGGGACCATAGTATGAAATACTGTATGCGTTAAAAATATGATGGTTTCTTGAAACAACACCCCAAATTATTGGTGGGTTTGTGAAACATGCATTGTGCTTGGTGGGTTTGTGACTATAAAGCCAAAATTTTGGTGGGTTTGTGAAATTTACTCTTCCTTTAGATCAGATAGTCTGAACATATGGTTCCTGCTATCTCCTAAACTTTATGACCAGCTTGAGAAGCTGCTCTGTTTTATAGTGTGAATGGGAAAGACTACGTGGATTTCCCTCTGAAATATCACATATGTTGTATATGACGTTGTCTTAAATCAAAACACTAAAACAAATACATATTTGTCTAATCGCACCGACACACTTTATGTATACTCCAGAAATTATATTGTAACTTGTGCATCAAGAAAATCCATTAGAAATTATAATCAGCTGCACCCAATGTTTCTTACCTATCGGTTGTTTTGTTATAACTGTCATGCATAGCATACCCATCTCCCTTGGCAAATTTGTGGTGCCTGAGAGCTTCTAGTGTGAAATAGAAAGTTTATGTGACACCTTATTACGAAACGAGAACTGTCTATTCCATGAGCGCAAAAGGCACTATGTATTACAGTTGAGGAAAACTCTAGAATATTGTGAAGACATTTTAACCTGTGACAATCTCTGACTAAACATATTTATAATTGTTGATGTCATGGAAACGCTGCAGGGTACAAGTTTTTTTAGAAACGGGAATATATTTCAATATTTCAGCCTTGCTATCGATCGATACATGTACTGTTCATTATTATAAAACCACAAACAAAGTTCAAAAACAACTCAAACGATTCCACAAACGCCGCCATAGTTTAAACAAACTCAAATCTATTACTAAAACACTATCCATTGCTAGCAAAAATCTCCATTGATGTAGTCTCAAGCATACACAGCCCCAAGCAAACTGGGGGCGCTCCTCCTCTTTCTGGAAAAGTGCCCAGAACCTTAACCAACCAATATGTTCCTCTGAAGATCACCTGCATGGGAGTAAAAGCTCTTGTATTGTTAAAAACCACGTCATTTCTGCATAGTCAAATTGCCCAACGTAACATGCATGCTCCTACCAACTCTTTGTACTTAAGTTTCTTATCCACCCCAAGTAACCAATCATCAAACATATGTTGAATACACAAAGGAGGCGTGATATTAAAGGAAACTTGTACAATTCGCCAAATTAATCTAGCAACATGACAATCAAAGAAAAGATGCTGAGTACTTTCGTTAATATAACAAAAGCAACATTTTATACTTCCTTTCCATTGTCTTCTTGCTAGTTTATCTTAGTAAGAACTATGCCTCTAATCAGATACCACATGAAAACTTTTATTTTTAAGGGCAATTTCAACTTCCATAGAACACGATTTCAAGGTACAAAATCAGGTGCGGCAAGTGTCCTATACATAGAAATAAATTCTAACGTTTTAGGTAGGTGCCTTAGGTTTCAGAATTACTGTTACTGTCTGGATAGAATGTATAATGGGGCAGACCAACCGGTTATTGGAAGTTTTGTTGCAGCACATGGGATTCTTGTAAAATATGTGCTTCAAGTTTCTTATTTGTATAGAAGTTTTGGTACAGTCTATAACAGGCTTCACAATATTATTTTCTAGATAATGTGCTTTATGAGTTTTCTTTGTCTTGGTATCACCTGTTCAACTACTCAACACTGCTTATATTGATATTTTAATCATTTGTAGCATTAGTTATCAAAGCCTATTATTGTTAAGATAGAAGATATTTCTTTATCAAATGAAAAAAATGATGGGAGATATCAAACAATAATATTAAAAGATAAATACCACACATTGACAAATAAAAAGGGTGGGACTATTTGATGGTTGCTTACCGGTGCCTCAGCTAGGAACTTATCAAAATTTATATATTATTCTTTTGTTTCTATCTTATGTTAATTCATTTTAGTCAATGTGTTACTGTTTGGTATTACAAGTTATGACAAGTGCAATTTCTGACATTAATTTTGGCAACTTTTGCGCAGTCGATAGATGTAATGGATTATTCTTTGCTTGTTGGTGTTGACGAGAAAAGGCATGAACTTGTTATGGGAATCATAGATTTTATGAGGCAGTATACATGGGATAAACACCTAGAGACATGGGTGAAAGCTTCAGGGATATTAGGCGGACCAAAGAATGTATTCGTATAACTTCGTATAAT
>LAPY01000174.1:225824-238098 GCA_000970635.1 Eragrostis tef
TTGCGGCACATGGGATTCTTGTAAAATATGTGCTTCAAGTTTCTTATTTGTATAGAAGTTTTGGTACAGTCTATAACAGGCTTCACAATATTATTTTCTAGATAATGTGCTTTATGAGTTTTCTTTGTCTTGGTATCACCTGTTCAACTACTCAACACTGCTTATATTGATATTTTAATCATTTGTAGCATTAGTTATCAAAGCCTATTATTGTTAAGATAGAAGATATTTCTTTATCAAATGAAAAAAATGATGGGAGATATCAAACAATAATATTAAAAGATAAATACCACACATTGACAAATAAAAAGGGTGGGACTATTTGATGGTTGCTTACCGGTGCCTCAGCTAGGAACTTATCAAAATTTATATATTATTCTTTTGTTTCTATCTTATGTTAATTCATTTTAGTCAATGTGTTACTGTTTGGTATTACAAGTTATGACAAGTGCAATTTCTGACATTAATTTTGGCAACTTTTGCGCAGTCGATAGATGTAATGGATTATTCTTTGCTTGTTGGTGTTGACGAGAAAAGGCATGAACTTGTTATGGGAATCATAGATTTTATGAGGCAGTATACATGGGATAAACACCTAGAGACATGGGTGAAAGCTTCAGGGATATTAGGCGGACCAAAGAATGTATCTCCAACCGTAATTTCACCAAAGCAGTACAAGAAACGGTTCAGGAAAGCAATGTCCGCCTACTTTCTTGTTGTCCCAGATCAATGGTCGCCTCCAGTGATCAGCCCTGGCAAGCAAATGACTGAGAGTAGCCAAGACAACGATCAGTTTCACTCGTTGGAATCGAGATACATGCAGAACCTTTAAGTGCCGGAAAGTATGTAAAATGGCTTTCTTTTTTTGGGGACGTACATAGGTTTTTGGTTCATTAGAATTTTGTTCATTCTTTTTGGGTAGTCCTATTTTACGGGCCATTTTTTATGATTCTTCTGGGGAAGATAAAGATGTATAAATTCTTAGCTCAAGTCTTTGAATATTCCTAGGTAGAAATCAGAAAGTGTCAGATGGGAAATAGGAGGTGTATAGATTGCCCGCCATTTACATAAGTCCATAGCGCATTGAGGATGTATACCCCTGTACGAAACTTCGAATTGTTTTCCTACCTTTTGTCCCATATTTTTCTATGAGGTAGAATGCAAAGGGGTGTTGGATTAGGAGTCTGTAATTCTGGATGAGCAGGTGTAAGCTGCTGCTTTGGCAGACACTGTTGAAAACAATATATTCAACTGCATGCCTCTTTTCCAAATCTAAAATTGGTCCGATGTGGCTTATATTTTGCTGAAAGTCTGTTTGTTCATCTGTCACGGTTATTTTTTTAATCGATGGCGTGTTGAAATCAGTAGTCCGTTTTCTATCTTGCTTTACTTCTATATTATTTCACCTATGTTTGGAGGAACTTTCAAGAAATTATTTCGTTTTGTATATGTACCTGTGTCGTGTAAAGTAATTCGGCTGTTGACCCCTGCTTCCCGAACCCTATTTCACCTTGGCGTGGCGGGCCCCAAATAGGAAACAGGAAAACCGTTGCCATTTGAACATTTCTTATACCATTTGAATGGAGACCTTTTTTCAAATAGGTTGAGGCAAGCGATTTGGTTTTTGATGGATGTGCAGAATCAAAGATTAGAAGAAAAAGAAGAAGAAAAATGTAAACAGAAAATTGATAAAAATAAAATTGGGCTGTCTTTCCAAACATTGGGCCTCCCTGCTCGTTGGGCCTCTATACCTTTCTTTGTTGTTGTTAGGTCTGTCGCCTCAAGCCGGCCCGCTTAACCCACCGCACCGCGAAGCCTCACCTCACCAGAGCAAGTGCAAGACCATCCCGGCGGCGCAGTCCTTGGCGCCGGGGCTCTCCTCTCCTCTCCTCTCTTCCCCTCCGCCGCCGCAACACAAAACCCTAAAACCTAGCAGCGCCGCCGTCCGGCTCCTCTTCTTGCTCCCCGCCTCCACCAGCTTAGCTTCGCCTGCGACAGAGGGAAAGAGAGAGGGAGCTTTCCAGCCAGGCAGGATGGCGGACACCGTGCAGTACCGCCTGGAGCGGATGACCGACGAGCTCGACGACCTCGAGCGCCGGGGCCTCTTCACCCGGGCCGAGCTCGCCGACGTCGTCCGCCGCCGCCGCGACTTCGAGTTCAGGCTCCGCCGCCACTCCCCGCTCCGCGCCGACTTCCTCGACTACATCGCCTACGAGCTCCGCCTCGACGCGCTGCGCAACCTGCGCAAGCGCGCCATCATACGCGCCACCGCCGAAGACGACGACGACGAGGAGGACGACCGCCATCAGGAGGACGATGACGGCGAGGGAGGGAAGAAGAGGAAAAGGTTACGCGCCACCGCCGAAGATGACGAGGAGAAGGAGGACGACCGCCATCAGGAGGACGATGATGGCGAGGGAGGTAAGAAGAGGAAAAGGAAGAAGAATAAGAAGTGGAAGAAGTCCATCTCCGACATCGCCTGCACCCTCCGCGTGCTCGACATTTACCGGATAGCCACCGTCAGGTTCAAGGGGGACCTCGACCTCTGGTTCAAGTACCTCGAATTCTGCCGTGACAAGCGGCACGGCAGGATGAAGCAGGTACCATATCATCCCCACACCATGTCCCTCACCAGTTAGTTCAGCGGATTTATAAGACCAATCCGTAGGTTAAACATTTTGTTTGTATGTAAATCCACTAACCTCTGGCACGCATTGTATTGGGTGTGGTACCCCAAACATCAGAACATACAACAAGTAGCTAACATTCAGTAGCTCATGTAGTTACAGGTTAATTAAGTTCGAAGAATTGTACCATTTTTTGGTGCTATTATTCCTCATTTCAAATCCAAGCAAAATAGGAAAATGACATTGCAAAAGGTAATACCATCACAAGGGTGGATTAGAAAACCATCGCAAACCATTGTTCTTGTCGTGCTCATCATTCTTCTCTTCCAAGAGTTGTCTCGCGATTGCAGCTTCAGCAGGAGCCAGTTGTCTTGAGTGCCCTCCTGCATACAGCAATGGATGCATGCCTACCCCTTGTTCCTTGAGTACATGCGAGGCTGCTGTCGGGATATTTCTGTGTTGCTCATGTAGGTCTTGCCAAGATAACTCCTGTGTCTCTCAGGCGGGATGACGTGGCCTGCAGATTTCTGATGGCGTACATCACTAGGTGGTGGCTTGTCTATAGACTCGCATCCTTACATGGCAGTGTCCCTGGAGGCGGTGATCATGCGCTCCACGGGGCCTGCTTTTCTCCCTGATATTTCCGACTCTTCTGGAACTGAAACACTGTATAGAGTGATGTCAGGAGGTTACATGGCACAAAATTTAAATGAAGCACAAGCAGCCACAAATCATATTGGAAGTGGTGAAACCTCCATATTTCTCTGCTCCCCTTCTCCAGGGATGGCAGTTTCAACCACGGGTGTGGGTGCTGTTTTTCGCCCGTGGGTCGCACCCGCCCCCGACCTGCGAAGACTTGGGCACGGGTTTCTTTTCCCACCCATGGGTGACCCGACGGGGCCCAAAAACTCAGCTAATTCTAATATCAGCCCAGCCCACTATCACAATCCAAGGCCCAACTTCGAATCACAGTCCCAGCCTTGCCCAACATGGGAAAAATTTACCAAATCTATCTTAAATTTTCAGCCTGGACCACCCACCTTCTAGTTACTAATTAATCTCATCTGTCCACCTTATCCATTCAACATGCACTTCACCACCACCACACCGCTGCCACTAGCAAGCGCTCCTGCACCATGTCGCCGTGCGCCAGCCCGGCACCTAGCTTCAACTGCTCCCACTCATCTTCTCTTTCATTTTGTTGGCCCAATACCGAGCGCTTGAGTTGAAGCTCGTGGTGGCTCGCTTTGTGGAGACTGGAGCAACAAGGCGGCTGCCATCTCTACCATCAGCGTGAGGGCGGGGCTTGGGGCAGCACGCGTCACGAGGTCCACCACCTCCAGCGAGGCTGTGATGCGGTGGGGTGCACTCCTCTGGCAAGGGCAGCGCGGGACAGCGGAGCGTGACTACTCTTTTGGTCAAGTGACGAAACTGGCGGGCACCCGAGACCTGCCGGAGACCCAACAGGTGCTGATGCAGGTGTCACTTTTCATCCAAAGTGTTAGAGTATATTGGAATATCTCTTGATATGGTAGAATAGGATCATGTAATCCTGACCTTCTATCCTATTCTACCATATCAAGAGATATTCCAATATACTCTAACACAAAGCTTCTCTTGTCGCGGGCGGGTTTTTGCTTGACCCGACCCATTGCCTTCTCACTGCGCACTGCCATATACGTTGCTGTCCTCGGCTACTTACAGTGGAGGCCAACTGACCAAACAGCGCAAAGGGCCGCACATGAGGAATGATAGTATAATGGAGCCCTAGAGGGTCCAAGTGAACAGTGTTAGCATTTGTTATGCCCGCTGTTTGTGATTGTAGTTTCCAACTCGTAACCTTTGCTATGGTACTATTCAACTTGGAAGTTGTTTACATTGTTATTTTCCTTATCTGCTTTTTGAAGATTTGTTCTCAATTTTGACTATGCACCTAAATTGATGTTCTGGCATTTTTGGAAAGTTTAAACATTTTTGTACTCTCAATGCATATCAGTTAGAGATTATGTATGAGTACACTTCCAATTATCCATGAGAGGTTATACAAGGGAAAAAAAAGAAGGAATTTTGTGTTTTTCAATTTGAGCTATGCTCAGAACAAATAACTTAAGTTACTTATGGTTGCAGGCACTAATGTTGCTTTCCTGGTGCTTGCTTTATTGTTTACAGGTTCTGGCACAAGCTATTCGCTACCACCCCAAGGTTCCTGGGCTTTGGATCTATGCGGCAGCTTGGGAATTTGATCAGAACCTTAATGTTGCTGCAGCTCGTGCACTCATGCAGAGTGGTCTCAGGTCATGTCCAGAATCAGAGGATATGTGGATTGAGTATCTACGTATGGAGCTTACCTATCTTAACAAGCTTAAGGCTCGAAAGGTTGCTCTTGGAGAGGATGTGAAGACGCTGCAAAAGAATAGTGATGATTCAGGGGACTGGAAAGAGGAAAACAAGGAACTGTTCATGTCACTGAACGGAGAAGGTGATGATCCCAAAGAGTCCAGCACAACAGGAGTTGCTCTTGAGGAGAAGGAAGATCTTTTTTGGCAGCAAGGACTGTTAATCATTCAAACCATATATCACGGAGCAGTGGAAGCTCTTCCGTCAAGCTTAACCTTGCGGAAAAAATTCTTGGAGATATTAAATAGTGTTGACCTGACTCATTCTGACGAGTTGAAGATAGAAGTCCTGGACGACCTGAAGAAAGATTTCTCCCATAGTGAGGACTACTGGGATTGGTTTGCTAGGCTTCAGCTTAGTGACTTAACTGGTTCTAATCCTTCAAATAGGAAGGATGTTTTATCGAATAAGTTGCACAGATCAGTTCAGGTAAAAGCATTGTCTTATTTCAACTAGTAATTTTCCTTATTGTTTATCAATGAAACTCTATCTTAGTATCTTACTCCCTATTTTGGGAAATGAGAAAAACAGCATATTCATAAATGCTCCTTGGCCATGTCCTGCCATAAAGAAATGTTTTCAAGGTTATTTTTTGCCATAGTCAATTTTTTTAGTTGAGTTAGTGTGGTGTCTGGTGTTCCCATACACTAGCAATATGCTACTTTGTGTGTTTATCCTACTACTAAATTATTACCTTTCTGATTTACTTAGTAATTGTTAATGTATTATGAAAGCCTTTTACAATGTCATTCTCAATTATAATCTTGGAACTTGACTGATACGTACAGTAAATTGTGTACACTAGAAAGCACTTTAGGGTATGTCCTTTTATTTGAGACCAGCAATGCTAAGTTTTCCTATTTCTTGGCTGAAATGGGTTTTACACTGCCTAGTATTTTTAACACACCTTTGTGAACATTTCAAATTGATGTTCCCATTGGATTATAGGTGTATGATGAAGCTGTCAAGAGGCTGCCAACTTCTAAAATGTACTCCTTGTATGCAAAGTTTTGGATGGATGTTCTATATCCTGACAGAGAAGATTCTAGCGCGTTATTCAAGGATGCTGAATTTGATGCTTCAGAGTTCACTTCATCTGTACTGAAAGTCTATGAAAATGCTGAATCATGTGGGTGTCTTACTGAGGATCTTGCTTGCCAGTATGTGTCATTTTGTTTGAGAAATGTTTTCAAGGTTATTTTTTGCCATAGTCAATTTTTTTAGTTGAGTTAGTGTGGTGTCTGGTGTTCCCATACACTAGCAATATGCTACTTTGTGTGTTTATCCTACTACTAAATTATTACCTTTCTGATTTACTTAGTAATTGTTAATGTATTATGAAAGCCTTTTACAATGTCATTCTCAATTATAATCTTGGAGCTTGACTGATCTGTACTAATTGTGTAAACTAGAAAGCTCTTTAGGTTATGTCCTTTTATTTGAGACCAGCAATGCTAAGTTTTCCTATTTCTTGGCTGAAATGGGTTTTACACTGCCTAGTATTTTTAACACACCTTTGTGAACATTTCAAATTGATGTTCCCATTGGATTATAGGTGTATGATGAAGCTGTCAAAGAGGCTGCCAACTTCCAAAATGTACTCCTTGTATGCAAAGTTTTGGATGGATGTTCTATATCCTGACAGAGAAGATTCTAGCGCGTTATTCAAGGATGCTGAATTTGATGCTTCAGAGTTCACTTCATCTGTACTGAAAGTGTATGAAAATGCTGAATCGTGTGGGTGTCTTACTGAGGATCTTGCTTGCCAGTATGTGTCATTTTGTTTGAAACTTGAAAGAGTGGAGGAAGCTAAGAATCTTGCAGAAAAGCTTTGCAATGGTCCTCTTTCAAATGCTGCAAATTTGTGGTGCCTGAGAGCTTCTATGGAGATAAATTCGTATGCCACTGCTACTGGCACTTCGTTCAACAATGAGAACTTGAGTTCTCTGTTTGATCTATTTAACACTGTGCTTCTAAAGTTATCTATAACTGAGACCGAGGGCTTGTGGCATATGGTAAGTCCACTAGACTAGTCGCAATCATTTCCACCAATGAGAGTTTCTAAGTTACACCAGTATCGACCAAAAAAAACATTACCCTGCTGTTTCCACTGTGTGAGATTGTTTGTACTGCATTTCAGGCTTTGAAATTGTTCTCCCATGAGAAGATATTTTTTGAGAAGCTGGTTAAGTGTGCTGTGCTATCATTAAGTTCGGCTGGCGGGAGTGATTCTGGAGCTTCAGTTTCTTCTGCTATCGTAGGATGGTATTTGCAAAGAGATGGTATGAAACGAGCTAGGAAAATGTACAAAAGGTACGTAAATTGTTCTCAGCTGGCATATGTTTCATTGTTCGATAACTAGTTGCACCTTTACTCCCTAGTATTTGTTTTTCAATGTAACATAATCGGTGCACTAGGCAGTTGATGTTAGGGCAGTGTTAGGCAATTTATCACTTTTTATGTGCAGATGATACCTTTTTATCACGAGTGTTCATGCATTGAACATATTAAAACAATTACTGCAGTTGAGATTGCATCTTGGGTTTATACCAATGACCTTAAGGAATCGCTTTTGGAATGTACATCTGATATGTTGCTCACACTTCTGCATTCAATACAGATTTCTGGCATTACCTCGTCCAAGCCTCAAGTTCTTCCAGTACTGCATAGAGCTGGAAGCTAATCTTGCCGTGATTGGAGACCGTGATGCCCTTGTGAATACTCGAAAGCTTTATGACTCAGCAATCGACCTCTATCCCCAGGAAAGAGAAGTATGGAGGAACTACTACAACCTGGAGTTGAAGGTGAGACTACATTACCAGTATCTGTTCTTAAACTGCTATAGCCCATTGTAATGAGTGATCGTGGCCACTAACAATACACATTCTCATTATGACTAGGTGGGAACATCAGAAACTGCAAACTCTGTATATTGGCGTGCTCGTAAGGTTCTCAAAGACTCCACTGCCCTGACAACTCCCCATAACTAGCAGCGTGCAACCTCTGTACCATGTAATATCATTTTTTGATTGAATTTTTTTTCCTATTCGGTTACAACTTACAAGCAGAGTGAAAATTTTGCAATGCAACAAAATTTTGTCTTTGATTGTTGGGTATGGGTTAGGTTCGGAAATATCCTTGAAGTGTGCTGAACCAACGATTTATCTGCTATTGCACTTGTGTATGCCTTCATCCCTATGCTCGTAGCTAGTTTGTCTGAGCTAAGGTGTTGTTGGACTGTTGGAAACTTGTAGGAAATCTAATCCCCTTTGGGAGTTACTCAAATGCTGACCACGAGATTTGCTTGTGCCAGCGTTCAGGATGTAGCCATCTTGGCGCTGTGGACATGTCGGCTTGGTTTTATCCTTTACTTGCAGAAACTGATTTCTGGTACGATAGCATGTCTAGGAATCTGAAAACATTTATATGGTCCTTAATCCTCGTGCCGATGTGCCCGTATGGGAACTGATTGAGGCGTTTGTCCCTCTTATTTCGCTATACTGTTATATTATCCTATCGGCGAACTGTTTGGTTATGTTATGTCAAATGGTGGGGTACATGAGTTTCAGAAGAGAAACAGGAGATGCTCATTCAAGTTCAATATTACTAGTAGAATAGTAGTAGTTAGAATATTTGCATGTTTTGTATAGGAAGCTAGTCCTAGATAAAGAGACGCGGGATGTTGTTCATGTTGTGCGTGCAAGGCTGACCAGCGCGCGGTGGCATCTGGGACGGACCGACCTCCTTGTGGAAGGAGAAAGGCGAAGGAAAACACCGAAGCTAGCTATAGAAGATGGTAGGCCGGCTCCTCAGCTTGTCGTGTCCCGTCCTCCCCTGGCACGGGTCAAAATAAGCAGTTCCGGTTATACGAAATTGTCCGATCTTGTATGCAAGTAGTGCTGTACGAGTAGGGCTATATGCGAAACCGTGCATGCCAGTAGCATAAAAGGGATTATCCTAGCTAGCACTAACGTGATCCATCGGAGTATAGTATGTTTCAGCTGGAAGCACGTCCACTGTTAGTATGTCTGCATCAGACATGATTCAGGAAAAGAATGTGCAATTCGTACCAAGGGAAAAGTGGTTAATTCGAAAGTAATTTTAACTAGAAAACTAGCAAAAGACACTAGTACCGTACACTCACGGTATAGTTACACCCCAAGGCCTCACATGTGCATGAGCACGGCACGCATGTTTTTACCGGTTATCGTAGTAGTAGGACTCTTAAAAGGGTGGCAACTTGTAATTTTGTCCCTACTTTGTGTTGTCAGCGATGAGTGAGGTAGGCTGTCAGCGGCACTTAAAAGGCGGTTTGTAAGTTTGTTACGCTCCTTTATTAGCTAGCGGTGTGCTTGCTTTGTGATGACCGTTATGAGTGAAGCAGCTGTACGCCCCGAGGCGAGAACACAGTACGTACGTATACTCGTTCGAAACTCGATCACGCCTGTACTAGACACCAGAAGCTTTGCTCTTTTCAGCTGCTAATGAAGCAGCTTTGCTAGCTGATCTTTTCGCCGTTACCAAGGAGTTATCGCAAGGGCGAGAAGCTGGCTCCCAACTTTGTCTCACGTGTGATTTTCCAATCTCCATGCAGGAGCTGATGTATTTGTACCACACCCCCGTCACTTTTCATTTGTTACCTTTATTTATGTTGTATGTTTACATCTTTTGTCCTGTTTTTTTTTTCCCTCATCCTGTATTTGTCTACTCCAGCTGGCTTGCTTTGCTTGCAAACGCAGCATGAAGGAATGAATGGATGGGGCGTGCAGGGAGGATGCCGGCAGGACGACACGGTCCCTGTGGCAGACGTACGGCGTGATGGGTGGCGGCGCGCTCGCCCGGCCGGCCCCTTTTTTTCTGGTAAGAAGAAGGAACGGGAGGAGCTCCGCTTGGACGGCCGCATGCAAGCTCCGGCATGATGGCGCGAGCTGCATGCATGCGACACGGCGCGTGAGGCAACAGCTTGATTAACGCGTGCGAGCCAATCACGGATCTGGTTAGTACTAGCGCGGAGACAGATCAGAGAGCCCTTTGGTTTACGGATCTCTGGTTTCCTCTCTGCGCTGCGCATGCATGATATGGTTCGATGGATGATGGACGGACGGGCATCTCGATCGGCAGTCGCTCGCTGCCCATGCATGGGTGCGCGCCAGTCGGCCGGCCGGCAGTGTACCGATGAATGATTGTGCGTGATGGCGGCAAAGATGCCCTGACACAACTGCAAGCCTACGCGTATATATGTGTGTGCTACAGCAGCATGTGTTGCATATTCGTCTGCCATGGACACGTACTACTTGCGCCCGTAGCTCAGCTCTGTTGCCCGCAAAACGTTACATGAGAATCTTTAAAAGGCGGCGAGTCAAACGCCTTACATACTCCGGTCTACTACCAACGAAGTTAGGGACGCCGCCTGGCCGCGCTCTCCAACAATTGTGCGTGCACCGGCCAGTGGTTATTCCCCATCGTCATGCGCCCGTCTCGTCGTTGGACTGGGACGTATTGGTGGGCGACGTGCGCTGGTCATGCTGGTTCCGTAGGAGATTGCCAGGGATGGCAGACGCTGCCGGCATCTTTCTCGCTTCCGGGGAACTTTGGCCAGACGCGTATGTCCGCTCTTGAATTGTGTTGCCAGCAGCTGAATATGCAGAGCGAGCCATTGCCACGACTACTGCGTCGACTAGATTATTTCACTTAAAGACCGCAGTTCGACTCATCCTACTACACGTCAAGTTGCTGATACTGGAGGTCGGTATGATTCTGGAGTAGCACCACACAAGAAATCAGGAAGTATACTCCACTTTGGAACCACTGTCAGATCGGTATTACTACTAATGTATTACTCCGAGTAATTGATCAGACCGGTCCAAATCCTATGATGCATGCAAGTAGAAAACGTTATACCTGTCCCCTCTGAGGCCACTCGCGGTCCAGCGCCTCTGAAGTCCAGTCTGAACCCCTGAGCACTTATAAGCAGCAAAATTGTCTCCGTAATCATCTTCATCATAGCCTCAGACCCTCAGTAGTTGCCTGCGAGTTCATCATGCTTCAGACGAGGTTTGAGAGAGAGAAGAATTTGCCGTAGAGCACCACACACACAGACGGACTGAATGAGACAGACACGGCCTAGTGGCTGCTCTGCATCAGCATCATGTTCACCACTGTACGTACGTACCCGCAGGTCGCGGCCTGCAGGGTAGCAGAGGGGCAGGTCGGGCCGACTCCGCAGGCCTGACACTTCGCTGGATGGAAGTGTGCGTGTCTCTGTCGTGGTCTACTACTACCGACCTCGAGATCTCTGCCCGTGGTGGCATGGCATGCACGGCACTTGTGCAAGGAATTTGCAAGCGGCAGGGTCATGCAAAGAATACTCCTGGATTAGTCGAGTGAACTCCCTGAAATCAGAAGAGCACGTCTACATTTGAATGTACGAGTACAACACACGCATTCCTATATTCTCCTCCATTTTTCAGAACGAATAGCTAGTAGAAGTAGTACTGGTGGGCTACTCTCACTCTATTGCAATTTGCAAGGGGCCATTTCGTGCAAGAATAATTAGTCGAATGTACTGCAAATCATAATAGCAAAGCCTATATTTGCAGGGCACACTTGTGCATGCATTTGTTTGGAGGTAATTAGGGCGGAGTAGAAAACAATCGTCGCCGTTAGCGGCTTTCCTTTGACCTTTCCCCAGTCCTTTGTAGCTACCTCACGCACACTCCCATCATTGGGGCGGTGCACGTTCTTGTTCCCTTTCATCGCCGATTCGCCATGTTGGTTCTCAAACGGTAGCTCTTCTTTTTCCCTTTCCTCATGTCAACCATGCGCATGCATGGCAATTGGCAACATTGAGCCACGTCGCATCGACCTAACAAGTTTTACCAATTAACGTCGCCGCCATATTGTACTACGAAGACGAGATCTTGACACGACACGGCGGTGCCTTCGTTATTGACCTCCTGGGGTAGAAATGGAGGGTGGCCCACATTTGTATTCTGTTTGTACCCTCTCACGGACGGACACGGGCAGTGGGGGTGTTCGGGACCCATTTGACTTGCTTAAAGCAAAAGCAGCGACGTGACAGCGCCCCAACCCAACCAAGTTGAAGGAAGCAGGAAGAGACGAGAGAGAAAGAGATTCCCCCTACGAGATGGCATCCAATCCAAATCCTCGTCATAATCTTTGCAATTCTTTCTACTCCTGCCCTAATTACGAGTAGTATGAGAGAGAGAGAGAGAGAGAGAGAGAGAGAG
>LAPY01000175.1:0-15104 GCA_000970635.1 Eragrostis tef
AAATTTTACTTGTCGGCCGGTTTCATAACACCGACAGTACTATACAGCCGGCTGATGGAAGTTTCAAGATGAAGTCTGGGAACAAAATTGAAGACACAACGCTACAGCGCAGTGGCAAGCACATGGAGAGATCCGCCAAAATATATGTACATAGATTATCCCCCTCTACTTCTACTGTGGTATATTGAGATTCACAGTTCTTCACATCACGTTAAGGGTCAATTTAAAAGAGTTCAACCGCCAGTGTCAAAACAGTAGCGATCGATGTAGGATATTAGGCGATTCGTTAGGGGTGATGCTATATGTAAAACTTCGCTTCCGTGATTCTTCATTCACAGTGATATGAGATTTATCCTTTTTTATTTCTGATATGAGGTGCACATTAAGGATGTTGATATTTCTACATCAGGGGCTCCACAAAGATGCGCAATCAATATATAGTTTACAATCAGCTGCTCAACTCATTGAGCATCTAGCCACACATTTTGGCGACAAATGGATATTGATCTGCTTCTCAAACTAGAGAAATGGCAACACCACTCGGTTAGGAAAGATGGTAGAATAACAAGTTCCAGCTGCCTATAAATAGAGACCACTATATTTCCCCCAGAACCAAGCAAGCTCAAGAGCTAGTATCCTGTCTTGAAAAAAAAAAGACGATGTTTTGGCGTGCCAAGACGACCATGGTTCCTCCATCTGATGGTGAGGTGAGGATTCAAAAGGTGGAGAAGATTGAGCTCGTCTACAACCTCCTCACCAAGCCATCAGTGTATGGTAAGCCGATAGGGGCAAATACAAAGCATCCTACTGTTAGTCATGATGTCAGCAATGGGAAGAAGTCTGGGAACATTGGCTGGGGTTCTGCTCAAAAGAACACTGGCTGGGGCATAGTTTCGGTAGAAGACATCAACAAGAGGTCCGAAAGGTACATCAGAGAGAAGAAGAAACAGTTCCTTGGCTAGATGTTATTCACTTTCAGCCTATGACAAGGCAAGGGTGTGTTTATGTTGTTATGCATGGAATTGTTGATAAGGTTATATACGTACATTTGATATTGTATATGTAATATACTACTTTAATTACTGTACTTTACATGATATATATGCATGGTGGAGCCGGATATATTGTATATATCAACAAAATGATATTAAGTATTAATCTCTGCAACATTGTTCTCGTTTTTTTGGTAAGCTTTTATTCCAAAGGAGCCTTTTTAAAACAGGCCAGGTCCTAAAAGATGTGTGAGACCAAGAAAGAAAGAAAGATGAATAAAAGAAGAGGGAAAAGCTAAGAACTTCTATCCTGTGAAAAATATATGATAAGCGGCAGCCAAAATCCAAGAGTTAACCTAAGACAAGACTCATTATTTGACAACTGGGCAAAGAAATTAAAATACGCTCACAAGACCACCCAAACTTGCTAAGGGTGTGAAAAGGGTCTTGTCCTAATGGTTAAGACACCTGAGTAGCACCTTTGAGGTCCTGGGTTTGACTTTTGGTGAGAGCGAATTTTCTAGGATTTAACGGTATTTGTGCTTTCAGCGGTAGGCGACGTGGCCGTCGACAGCGAGGCGCCAGTGGTGACTTCGTCAATCTTGAGGATTTACCGGCTCAGTCTTCGAAGATGCTCATAGAAGTAGGGTTTGCGTATGTGTGTTCATAGAGGTGAGTGTGCGTGCGTTGTGAGTGTCTGAGTTGTACTGTGTAATCTTAAAAAAAAATTGCTAAGGGTCCATGGAGAAAAAAGGACACAATGTATTGCTTCTGATGGATTGGAATCTTGAATATGTTTGGAATAACGAAACGACTTCTTTGAAATTCATACAGAATGGACCGTTCTGTTTGGGTTAAGGTTTATGTCCCATAGACACATAATAGAACGAAGGTTACTTTCAAATAAGACCAGTCTCAGTGCACACTTTCATTTTATACTTTTCAAGAGTGCCACGTCAGATTTTGAGTTTTCACATGACAAATGAAATAGTCTCTCTCAATGCATAATTTCATCTCACGGTTTCATAAGCAAAAACATGGCATTAAATTTTTGGATTGAGATTGGTCAAAATATCTTGGGATGAAAGTTTTGGCTTTTAATGGGTCTTTCAATGAGCTTTCATGTATATAAAAGTGTGCCACACTCCTTTCATTGGGATGAAAGGAACTTCTCTTCTTTCATCTTAATTGATGTGTCATGTCATCTATTTTGCTGATGTGACATCTTATTTATTTAATGGTGATGAAATGGCTATTGAGACTAGCCTAATGAGCACAGAGGCAAGAGGGGAGAGATCTTAAATTAGGACAAAATTTCTCTTTTTTTTCTGTCTGCATAGTGCATCACAGTGCTTGGTATCTCCTGTTTATAGGGGGAGATCAACCGTATAAAATTACATTTTGCTCCTCCATTGAGGGCTTTGTTATATGACTTCGCCATGATACCTTACTTCCGGAAGGTATGATGAGTTATCCTCTTCGCGGTGAAGATCTATGGGCTTCGTCATGTATTCTGAAGCCTTTTCATCTGCATACCAGGTCAATATTAAGCAGAGAAACCGCCTGTACCGGTTTCTGCTTCTTGATCGATTTTCACATGCCCTTCATCTCTGCTGGTTTAAGTACATGCACACAGAGATGGGTTTTACAATTTTTTTTTGTCTCGCTCTCGTGTCATAGATCAGATGTGTCAAGGTGCTAAGGGTCCATGGAGAAAAAAGGACACAATGTATTGCTTCTGATGGATTGGAATCTTGAATATGTTTGGAATAACGAAACGACTTCTTTGAAATTCATACAGAATGGACCGTTCTGTTTGGGTTAAGGTTTATGTCCCATAGACACATAATAGAACGAAGGTTACTTTCAAATAAGACCAGTCTCAGTGCACACTTTCATTTTATACTTTTCAAGAGTGCCACGTCAGATTTTGAGTTTTCACATGACAAATGAAATAGTCTCTCTCAATGCATAATTTCATCTCACGGTTTCATAAGCAAAAACATGGCATTAAATTTTTGGATTGAGATTGGTCAAAATATCTTGGGATGAAAGTTTTGGCTTTTAATGGGTCTTTCAATGAGCTTTCATGTATATAAAAGTGTGCCACACTCCTTTCATTGGGATGAAAGGAACTTCTCTTCTTTCATCTTAATTGATGTGTCATGTCATCTATTTTGCTGATGTGACATCTTATTTATTTAATGGTGATGAAATGGCTATTGAGACTAGCCTAATGAGCACAGAGGCAAGAGGGGAGAGATCTTAAATTAGGACAAAATTTCTCTTTTTTTTCTGTCTGCATAGTGCATCACAGTGCTTGGTATCTCCTGTTTATAGGGGGAGATCAACCGTATAAAATTACATTTTGCTCCTCCATTGAGGGCTTTGTTATATGACTTCGCCATGATACCTTACTTCCGGAAGGTATGATGAGTTATCCTCTTCGCGGTGAAGATCTATGGGCTTCGTCATGTATTCTGAAGCCTTTTCATCTGCATACCAGGTCAATATTAAGCAGAGAAACCGCCTGTACCGGTTTCTGCTTCTTGATCGATTTTCACATGCCCTTCATCTCTGCTGGTTTAAGTACATGCACACAGAGATGGGTTTTACAATTTTTTTTTGTCTCGCTCTCGTGTCATAGATCAGATGTGTCAAGGGTTGCAGTTAGTTGACATGGTTCCAAAAAACGAACAATCATTCCCAAGGAAAATGGTCGAAATTACATGTGTTCTATCACCAGAGAATCCACTGTGGTCCAGCAATGGAGCTAGGCCTAACCTTTACAGGGCATGGCATCCAGGTTATTTGAATAGTCACTCTCCTGAAAGGGGGGAAAACTCAGTTGACACAAGAGTAGAAGTCGTCGTCCTCAGTGTACATATTTATATATCCCTTTTTGGCTGGGTTCTTTAATTGCATTAGCTACTTCAGTACATGAAACCAAGCCTAATCCGTTGAGTCTCCCGGCCGGTGGGGATGGCACCAGATTCACTTCTGCAACAAACGTGTAGGCATAAGTTTACCTTTGCATCGATTGAACAATTAATGAAGCTTGACAGATATATAAAGCTAGACTGATCTGACAAAACGTGGAGCTATTCTGAGCTACATACACATTAGATATTGGTCTGCTTTCTAGATTGGTCTTGCGTGGGATTCAGGCCGGTTTGGGATTTCGAATGCGATTGTGATTGCCATGAACACGATCGATCGAAGCTATGGCATCGATCCCTGTACTGTGCACATGCTGTATGTCTCTGCGGCCAGCTTGGTGATCTCTAGCCTTCAAAGTAAACCCAGCATATGTTTCAGGCTTTCCGAAATTATGCCCCATTATGCCAGTGATTTGACGTTGATATGCAGCTTTGCTGAAACAAAATTTTCCTGACCTTGCAATCAAGACTTTTATGATCTGTACCGAATATAAGAACAACTTAATTAATACGTCTCAGGATGCTTCCATGCACAAGTAAAGACGTTAACATGATCATTTATAGTATCTTGCATTATTTCCCACTTGCAAGGATCTAAAGGAGCCCAACATTGGAACAAAATTGGTGGGCAACCAATGGAGAACTGCCAGGCACATATTCCACATAACTCTCTCGGATTTTCAGTGAAGAAGGGCAGCACCCCCGATTTTCTGTTTGGTGACCACTGAAGCTTATTAAAATTATATAGTATTTATTAAACGGTGAACTGCTCTTAGAATTGAACACTTTGTCATAGTATTTGATGTTAATAATTTGAGGAGGGCCAATCACTTCTTAGACATGGGCTTTTACTACAACACTAAGCGGGAATTAAAAGTAGAGAGATGATAGTGGTTCCGTTTTCTACGTGATTTTTGCTCATCTTTGTGCCAAAAGACCAATTCCATTGTATCACTTTGACACAACACTGGAAATTAATCGACTCTATTATTCCCACATCCTACTAAAAGCTACATTAGAATTAGAGATGGCAATTTCACTCATGGGTGCGGTTATCTGATCGGCGTGGGCATGGGCGTGATTTGGCGCCCATGGGTGTCACCTGCACAGACCCCGGCGAGGTCAGTCGTGGGTGTTGTTTTTCACCCATGGGTGGCCCGAACTATGCCACTTGTCAACTGTCATGTATTTGCTGGACATGTATTATTGGACTTGTAGCTCTAATTAGCCTATATATTTGTTGGACATGGATTCTAGACACCTTTTCCCACGGTTTTCTATCATGTGTACTAGTAGTTAAAATACTATGATAAAAATTTGCTTGGCGTGTTGCATTATTGGACGGATATATATGATTAACTAGTCATAGTGATGTATTTGCTTGAAAAACATATGTTATGAACTTTAGAAGATTTAGATGCATAACCAGTCATCGCATGTTACGTTTGCAATCTTGTAAATTATTGTACCTAATAAGATTCTAATACAAATATAATTTGGTAGCAGAGATTCCACGCGAGCCAGCTAGTGCTGCTGGCCAATCTTGTTGGCAGCAAGTTAAAGGTGTTTACGATGCCTGAAGTGAACAGTATAATTTAATAAAGGTGAATCTGAGATTAGCTTTACAATGCGGCACTCATCAAACTAATGGTTTATGAATTGCATGGGGTGATTTAGCTACGCCTGTTACACTTTAGGTTAAAAGACACACTCATATTCGTGGAAAATACACTTGCAATTCTTGTTAAAGTTGCAGTAAAGCCACAATCCAGTGGAATTCTACCATTTCCAATCGTATAATGAAGGGCCCAAACCACCAATAGAATCACAAGACCTCACTACAGGGTCCGAATTAATACTTCATTGAACCACTTCAAAAAAAAAAAAACTAGGTATACTGATTTGCACTCTTGTTACTGGAGAGTACAAAAGCACAGAGTTTCAACAAAGACATTTATTCGGTGAATGAAATAGGTCATGCAATGCATAGTTTCAATTTTTCTGTTGTTTTCAAGAAGTACAAGCAAGACACAAACTGTGTTCGAAACAATGTAAATGTGGTTTCATCTCTCTCTCTCTCTCTCTCTCTCTCTCTCTCTCTCATTAATCCTCTACCACATCATAAAAAATGCTGGCATGACACTTTATTTGATGAAAATGAAACTCTCATTGGGAGTAATCTAACCCGTTTCAGGTTGCACAGGAAAGTATCTCTATAATTGGAACCAGTAGGGCAGTCACATGTTTTGAAAATCATGAAGGTTGGAATTTCTGTGTGATTATTAACTTCAAACAAATAATTGGAAATTGAAAAGCATGGCACTGGAAGTCGCTATGAGATATGTACTCAATCAGGTCCAGATCTATGATTCCATTGCCGGTTCTCACCCTAGTATAGGATTTCCATCTGGATAGGGTAGCGGTAACTGATATTTTTCTGTTTTTCTCTTGATTCTTGCAGTTTTGAAAAATGTGCGATTAACTAGCCACAGTTATCAGTGATTTCTTTAAATGATTTTCAATCAGATTCTGGGCCAAAAAAGGGCCCAATTTCTTAGTTCTTGGATTGGAAAAAATCATGGGAGAGAATTCAACACTAGCATTAACATTCAAATTGAATTCATGATGAAATAGGGGCTGAAGTCGACTGTTCTATTGCCATTTGTTCTTGCTGTTTTCCTGAATTGTAGTTTAGCTCCCAACTTTTACAGACCAGCTACACTAGAATAACTGGCCTTAGCATCTGCTTCCTTCCGCCTCTTTGCTCTTTATTCTTGTATTAGTTAAAAACACATTTAACTTTCTTGGCATGTCGAATTAATACTGACAGCTAGAAGCGATTAATAATGGCATATTCACAAGATCATTATATGCACCTTACTTTTGAACACTGATTTAGATGTATATAGTCACTGTCTCATTCTAATCGTGTCAATTATCTAATCCGATTCTACTACCAAACTAATCCGGTAGCAAGGATTCCACACCAGCCAGTTAGTGCCGCTGGCCAATCTTAGCAGCAACACGATTCGCAAAGCTCGACTAGAAACGTAGTAAAGGTGAACCGAGAGAGGAACTTTCACAATACGGCGCACATGAAACTATAGTTTATAAGTTGCATGTAGCCATGTACTGATTAAGCTTCCCCTGATATACTAGTTCCGATTAAAATATACATTCATTGAAAGCAACGATTAAGTGGAACTCGGCCATTTGCGATTGAGGATATCTTCAGTGCAGCTTACATCCTGTGTTGAACCAATGGTAATATGACATCTTTTTTCGACTAAGTTAGGTTTGTGGTGGGGAACCTATGTTTGTATTTACGATGATTATTCTTTCAGAGTTGGATGGCATCAATGCGCCTATGGGGACTCCATCAATTTTAGACCTGTTGTCATTTATTAAGTTGGGTGTGCTGAATGCGTTCATAGTGATCCATATATGTTTATCTATTTATGTGAGCGTATGGGTCTGTCATGGGAGAAACGTTCATAGTCCTAAACCACATCCTGCGGTTCAGACAGACAGCTTTGCTAGTTTCAATCCGATCAACATCTCTATCTGGTTTGCCATCAGGTCTACGCATATGCTACTACCCTTCCTGCCAAGTGCCCTGACACGCGTACGGCAACCCTAGACGTTCCATTGAGGTGCCTCTCAGCTTGGATGCTTATTCGAGCATGCGTTGTGCAAAGTTTGCACAATTCACCCTCAGATGGAACAGCCCAGCACGTAGTGCGAAACGCGCAACACGCCTGCGCTATCCTATCAGCGCGATGATTCTTCACAGCGACCGGCCCGTGTTTGCTCCCGTCAGAGAGATGCCTCCCCGGCTGCGATTTCCTTCACGCAGTGCCACGGTTGGTAGCGTCGCCAAGTGGATGGCATCTCTAGCCATCCGTCAGGGCAAAACTTGCCAAACATCGAATCCATCTAGTGACTGCCTACCTTCAGAAACCTGAAAAACAGTAAAAGACACGTGAGCCTCGATCGATTAGACATTCGATAGGAAGTCAAAAATTGTCGACTGGCTAGAGGGAATCGATCTCTATATAAACGAAGACCATCAAGTTTCATCCAACCAGTTCATTCAAGCAAACTGAGTAGCAGATTAATTAACGAGAGGGACAAATTAACGCATCTCGTGGTAGACTTTGTAGCAGCATCACTAAGAAGGAGATGTTCGGTTGGAGCAAGAGCGTCAAGAACCCTGCTCCGGCGGCCGTCGCCGGAGAGGTGGCGGTGCAGAAGGTGGAGAAGATCGAGGTCCGCAACGTGGTCACGAGGCCGTTGGTGTACGGCGCGGCCTCTCGCCCACAGGGAGCTGGCGGCGGCGGTGCGGAAGGAGAAGACATCAACAGGAAGGCTGATGAGTTCATCAAGCAGAGAAAGAGGTGGTTCCACAGCTGAAAAGCCCGTCGACGGGTCCCGCGGCGGTGGCGCCACCGTCGGCGTCACGATATCTGTTCATGCAAGCATTCATTATGATACTCGCAGTGCAAATAAACGTACCTACAGGACTATATATTGGATAGTGTGACAGTGCACGTCTGTTGGCTTATACATGCTTTTGAAGATATGTTTGTGTGAACTAGCATTATAAGCTTGTACGGCTTGCTTGACGATGTATATGAAATATTTTGCTAAATTACTAATCTCGTCACATATGTCTGAATTTTCTTGTTACCCCAGCGTTATATATTTTTTTTGCGAGTGTACTCCAGCGTTATATTGACTTAACTTACATCTGGAAAATTCAACGAGGGTGAACTAAAACAACTACAATGAACCCGAGTCATAAGGAAAAAAAATAATGAACAAGAACATGCATGGATCAACGGGAACAGCATCCTGACAGTCCACATACTTAACGCAAATATTATCCCGTGTCCTACATTCGGGTCTCAACCGTAGCTCACGTATCAAGCGCACGGTTTGGACGGCTGAATTTTAAACATTAGCCGCTCTTCAGCTTTCAATAACCGATGCAAATTTGGGTGATTATATTTTCCTTTACGTTTAATCTGCCACGTTACTAATTAAGAAATAAGAGTGATAATATCTTCCTTTAGCATTCAAGAACCGATGCAAAATCACTGATATATTTTGGCTGAGCTAGCTAATTGCTGTATCAAAGATGCACCGAATCAGCACCAGATGAATCATTCTGAAACATGGTTTATCAACACCTGATTCACTCAAAAAAAAACAGAAGTTATGACTATATAGGGTACCGGTCTGGAAAGAAGAATGTGGTCAAATTTAATTTAAATTCCGAAAAAAAATCCGGAGCTTTTTATGAAATCCGGGCATAATGGTGGGCTCCCAGTTTTTCAAACCAAAGCTTTTTGACTATTAGTCAAGCTAGTCAATAAAGGATAGTAATGAGACATTTCCGTTTCGAATGTAAAAATAGGTTGAAACTACCATCACGAATCACGACTAGATTCACTTTCAGTATCTTTCAGTATTCCTTTTGTTTGTAGGAACTTTCATGTCTCCTTTTTCTTTATAAAATTTTATTTATGTATCTATAAAATGCAATAAAAAAAGCCATGGATAGGACCATCCAACAACCGCGAGTAATTTCCTAGAAAGAATCAGCCATGGACACCTACAAATATTCCGTTCAGATAAAGAAAGGTAATATTCCGCTCCCAGCTAGAGCAACCACCAAATTGTAGATATTTCCTAGAGCCAAGATGTCCAAGACTAGAGCTTTCTGCAAAGTTTCACCAACATATCACCGAATTGCTACGAAAATCATATATTCCTAAGGAACGCCTACTGCCTTGACTCTGCCTCAGCTAGTAATCACTCTGATTCTGCGTTGCCTAGTGTGTTCCTCGATTTGGATGACGGAGGCTAGACTGTTGCTAGTCAAGTCTTGCACTCTGGAGTGGAATACATCTGATGCTCCGCAACAAAACATGATACCTTTGGGTTGATTCCTCAATGGAGCGACGTGGAGTTATATGAGCAACAAATCACCAGGCACCAATTAGTAGCATGTAAAAGTATATGTAGTAAAATTCATCTACAAGTAAGAATTTTGTGATTGCCTTGATGGGTCGATGTTTATGTTTTGTTACGTTTTGATAGAAGTACTGAACACGTTGACAAGATGATGACCGCTTGTTCTCCCTTCTCACTTCAGTTTAAGGACTGTTTCATACAAGCATATAAAACGTGTAATTTTGTGACATGATATGCCTCCGGTCTGTTTCCCCAAGACAGATTTGATAACCTATGGCTGAGAAAAATTAACCAAGACAGAAGGCATTGAATTTACGAAAAAGTAGCAGTGCAGGCTTTCAGCCTGAGAAACTTTTTTTTTTTCGGGGATTCTCCTACTGTAGTTTGTTTTTCTGTGAGAAACTTGCCCAATGCACACAACCAGTTCAGTTTCATGTGGGGGTCAGTTAAACAAATTTGCAACCCCAGGCAATCCACTTTATTCATTTTCCCTAAAACAAAATTGTGGCTGAATTTACTACCTTGAACAATTCAAACTTTGTCAATTACCACCACATTATATCTTTTAAAAAAACCATAAGGTAAAAAACATGCATGGAAAATATAGATAATTTGAAAATATGTCTCTCACAAAATATTATATATAGTAGAATATCACAAATTTTAAAATTAGTACACGACTTGTTCAAAGACAATAAAACAGATAAATCTCAAAAGAAGGTAATTTAGCTAAAATTTTTCTTCCTGACGGACAAAGAAGATTGTTAGGGATAGTAAATTGAACTTTTTTTCTTTTTCTCCACTTGCAAGCAACTACTTGTTAACAAAGAAGTCAAGAACTTTAGAGTTTCGAGCAATTTCTGGAATCTGTGGATAAATCAATTCAGCTCTTGTGGACTTCTTCGGCACCTTCCTGTCATTTCCTCATTGACCAACTTTTTATCTTTACGATCCTCATCAACTTCTAGTATATCTTCTCTCAGTTGCCAACTTTTTGTTGTTCCAGCCACAATTTAACCTAGAATGCTTCAGAAAAAAAAGTTGTTCAGTGCAGAAGCAGCAGTACATGATTTTTTTTTATGGAGCAGTACATGAGTTGCTCGTATGCACAAACAAAAGAGCAAAGTACCAGAGGCCAAGACCATAAGTTTCCAATATGATGCTAGTAAGTGGTCATTATATCGATGTTACAGTTCATATGTACCTATATACTAAATCTGAAATGGCAAACATGATCTTTCCTCAGGTAGATTCTATACCAGTCAGTTCTCGACAGAGTTAACGAGTTTGTACTTGTCACCGATAAGTGTCAGCCCCTTATGTTACCAACCACGCATGTGGCAAATATTTGAGGGTTAGAACTCCACTAACAAGAATCTGGTACTGGTTCACAAGGAATAAAAATGGTTTAATGGTTAATCTATTCACCTGATAATAGAACTAAATCTACACTAATCTTGCCATCTGTGCTTAATTGGATTCCTTTCTTGTGACAATTGGCTCCAAGATATGCAGATATGCGTATGTTGGTGATGTGTTGCCTTCACTGATTGCCTGACAACAAAATTTCAAGGGAAGAGGAGCTCCTGGCATTACATGAATAGTTCAGAATTTTGTGTTTCATGAAATAGATTTGTGGATGATCCATCCATGTACTGATACTTTATTATTTCTTCTGTTAATGAACGATATGCAGTTCTAAATTTTAAAGTTAGGTGAACAGGAAATTCTAAATTCTAAACATCTAACCTTCTATCGGATCATGGTCCTTGACTCCCCGGGAGTGTTCAGACGAATAGAAGAATCAGGTGATGTGATGTTGAAACCCTTCTTCCAAGAAGCTCACTCTCTTTTTTTCTTTGTTTTGAAGGAAAGCTCACTCTCTTCATTGGAAGCAATCACTTTTTCACTTTCGAGTATGTGGTGCAAGGATATTGTTGATTTGTTGGAGGCTCCACACTACAATGATGCCAATTGTCAAGCTACCTACTGCGGTAGCTTACACCTACGTCGTCCACTGATCGACTGAGACAACGAGAATCAACACTGCTAGTTCTCACATTGATAAACAATGAACAGAACAGCAACTCCCGAGGCCTCTATAAAAGGAGGTGCCACCGCCAGCACCATGAAAGGCAGCTCAACCATAACACATTCACCTAGTCCTCCCTCTTCCGACAAAGCACAGCAAACACACCATGTTTAGCACAAAGAAATATTCAATGACCGAGGCTGAAGTGAAGGTGCAGAAGGTGAAGAAGATCGAGCCTGTCTACAACCTGGTCACCAGACCTTCGGTGTATGGCAATCCGAAGATGGTGACGGTGAAGAAAAGGCCGGCTGCTTATGTTGCTGCGCCCGGCATGAAGATTGAAAGGGTGCTGTCAGCAGAAGACATCGACCGCTACATCAAGACGAAGAAGGAGCAGTTTCTGCAAGGGGAGAGCAAGCAGAAGCATACTCAGAAGGAACCGTAAGTTCAGCCAGCAGCATGTTCAGAAGCACAGTACTAGATGACCCAGTGTTCTATCCGTACTTAGGCTTTTTTTTTTCTTTTAACAGCACCCCAGATGATCATGTATAATTAAGACTGCCTCATTTAGTTACCTGCTAGTACTGCATGTATGTGCCATGTATATATGTTGATATACGAAGACAATGATATATAAGGCGACATGATATTATTCATACTAAATACCATATCTATATCAGCAGCTGCTATATCTATGACAACAGAAATTCAGTATGGGGGGCCTCCATTCGTACTTTTGATTTTTTTTTCTGGGAGAGATGTTCACTTGTTCCCTAAAGCAGGAGTAAGCAGGACACTTGGAACAAATTCTAAACGCATTTTTCACTTTTAACCTAGCAGGTACCACTTCTTGTCCTTTGCGGATTGATAATGATGTAGGCCCTCATCTCACTCATGCTGGCAATCTGGACAATCTAAAATATCTACACTGGGGCACTCACTAATCTCTTGAAGGATTCCTAAGATTTTTATGAGTGTAGGACGGTTTGGAATTTGTTGCACTAGTCGGCTATACCTACTGCAGCTTACTAGAGTAATATTTTAGCAGTCATGTTGCACTGCTCAATAAGCCTTTCATAAGGAAATCGGATACGTATCCATAGGTTTTAGTTAAATTGTGAGGAGCTTTACGGTGGTCAATTCCACAAATATTATACTAGTGATGTCATGAAAGGTACCACGGTCATTCAGCTCTCTATTGGTTCGTCTTCGATCGCGCCACTTCACTGTATATATCATCGGGTGAAGGAAGTTTTGCCGATAAGTGGAATTAAGGAATGTATAGTTATTAGAACATAGTGAAACTAATACAAACATTTTATCACTGTCATGGGTAAATCTGAGAAGTTATATGTATGTGGATACGCCCTGCACGTCTGGAATGATAAAACTGAAAAGGCTATAGGGTAAACTTAGCATTCAATCACGACTCCAGAAATGACAGAACAACCGATCTAGGAATTTAGTCATTCATTGTCTCTCTGCATGATGCTCCATTCAAAATGAGATTAGAGATTGTACGTCTCATCTTTAGATATGAGGTGCGTGAAAATAATTTTGATAACTTTGTACGTCAAGGGCTCCGCAAAGATGCCCAAGCAACAATAGTTTACAGCCACTTCAAAGAAAAGGCGACAGCATAGGATAACAACTCCCAACTATATATACCTAAAAATAAATAGAGACGACCATCTTCCCAGCAAAACCATTCCTAGCATTCTAGCATCAACTCTTCTAATAACAAAAAGCTACGAAGACATGTTTACACGCCAAGTCCACTAGCTCTCCCACCGATGGCGAGGTGACTATTCAAAAGGTTGGGAGCATTGAACTGGTCTATGCAACATCCTCACTGTTGCGTCAATGTGCCTGAGCCAGTGGCGGCAAAACCCACTGCTGGTAACGCTGACACTGTCACTGTTAAAAAGAAACATTAGTGGTGATTCTACTCAATGCAAAAAAAAACATTGGCGGCGCATATTTTCTTTGGTAAAAAACATCAAGAAGAGGGTCGACAACAAATCTAGTTCTATTTGAATTAACTTAGTTGCTCTAAATGTCATATTTTTAAGAATGGAGGCAGCGCATCAAAGAGAGGAAAGAACTCCTTCTCTGTGGTTAGCTAAGTCCCACTTTGACTTGGCATGGCATCTAGACTGAGTCGGTCTCCTGAAAATGAATTGAAGGGAAAAAGAAAAACTCAGTTCACACAAGGGAGCAAGTCGTCGTCCTCGGTGTACATATCTCCTTGTAGGGTGTTCTTGCACTGCACGAGCTACTTCAGTACAAGAGACCAAGGCCAATCGAAGCTGTCAAGTCTCCCAAACGGTGTGGAAAGCATCCGATGCGGTTTGCATGCAGCAACGTGCAACACAAATCTTACTGATCCAAGCAAAAGGGGCGCAGTCCGACCTACACATTAGATATTGAATTCGACCTGCTTGATTAGCAAGTTGCATGTGAGTGATTCTTGTTGTGATTTTGACAGCGATTGCGATCGCCATGGACATGATTGCTCGAAATGAGGCCATCAATATATACCGGTACTGTGCGTGATCTCAGTCTACTTCCAACGTAAGCTCAGAACACGTACTAAGCGAGAGGTCATCGATTAGCCACTGATCTTTGCCAAATTATGCCACATTTTTTCCGGTGATTTTTGACGTCGCTGGCACTTCATTCTGCCGAAATAATCAAGCAAGTCTTCCAGTCCAGTCCAGTGAGCATTCCTGCTATTCGAGTCGAATTCGCCATCAGGATGTTTCCGTGCACAAAGCATGATTAGCTCATGCATGATTAAATTTATTTCCTCGCCATCAGGATCTCCCATTTGCAAGGATCTCTGTTTTGCTGAAATAAATTAGGAACCGGGCGGAGAATCTCTTCTATGAACTTTCAGGGGACAATACCTCTAGTAATCCTTTTTATAGAATTCAACGGTGCCCATACATTAGTATTATACTAGTCATTATTGTCATTTTAGCCTTATCGCTTTGTTTTCTCGTCGCGCCTATATCCACTGAAACCCTTGGGTCGCCACCCTCACCCTACGATCTCGTCCTACTGCCACCTACGATGTTGTCGCCCTGCACTACCATGAATATATTAGAGATATGGGACACCGTAAAACTCCTTTTTTTTTTTTAAGGAAACCACATACTG
>LAPY01000175.1:25845-38843 GCA_000970635.1 Eragrostis tef
TTTTGGGTTGATGCAGTTTCGTGCTACAGATTTTGAATTAAAAACCGAGGAACAGCAGGATTTTCATGAAATTCACTGAATTTTTAGAGGCACTTCCCGAATTGGAAAAATTCTGGAAAATTCTCCAAAATTCTCTGTTCAGATTTTCTTGCTACAGAATTTTTGTTTGGTTCAGGTCGTTCCAGAAAAGTTTGAGTTTCTTCAGAAGCTTGGATTTGACAATTGTTTGAATTATTGATTTTGAATTTTGAATTTGGTTTGAGTTTGTGCGTTCTGTTCATTGTGTGGGCACTAACTGGAAATCAGTGACACGGGGTGTCACAATCTTCATGTTGTCCCGCTCTTTTCTCCGCCATTTGGGTATCTTGCTACGCGCATCAGGAGCTAGATGAGCTAGATTAAAACAATAATCAGGCTATTACTAGTACAGCGCGATGTCAATTGGGTTTGTGCGTCACAGAGTTCAAAACTCAGGTTACTGGTTGCTTCGACGTTAGAGAGATCAGTTGGGGTTGGCGCGCACGCTACACCCGCACCCGCGAACGCCATTCCCGTCTCCTCCTCTGGCTCCGGCTCCGGGACTTGAT
The DNA here is from genome assembly GCA_000970635.1 of Eragrostis tef. NCBI lineage: Eukaryota > Viridiplantae > Streptophyta > Magnoliopsida > Poales > Poaceae > Eragrostis > Eragrostis tef. The sequence goes on from LAPY01000175.1 coordinate 26,433, forward strand.
CACGCCGCGGGCGTGAAGAGAGTTGCCATCAACTGGTTGCTAACCAAATGCTTACGCCACTGGAAACATATCATCTTCTATTGCTCACGACCAGTGTCGAACTGTCGACTTCAACTAAGAGTTAGTATAGATGGGTTGTTGTCTTATCCTGAAGTTTTCTGGTGACCTCTTGATTTGATTTCATTGCAAGGATTTAACAATGACCTTGATCACCAACTGCTGAATCTTTCGCAAGAACAAAAAAGAAATAAAAGATTGTCATCTAACTAACTCACCTTGCTTCAGAAAGAAACCAAGCCGTGGGAACAGATTTGGAAACGCATTCTATAGCGGTGCAAACCACTGCACCATATTTGCAAATAACCAAATTTCGCTAGGCCATGAAAAAATAGTCCTGGTGAACAGGAGGAACATGAGGCCCCGTGCCAAGTGCAAAGAAAGATTCTTTGCGTTTGCATCTGGACATATTCATGTTGGTGATATGTACGTATGTGAAAAAGAAAAACTGAACAGTCTGTAGTTCGGTACTAGTACTACTGTCTGGTGCTAACAGTTGCAGAGGAAACTAGTGACATCAATATCAATATGCACAAATGATAGCATTCCTCTATGGTCCCTTTTCGAGAGAGAAATTAACTTGTCGCTACATTCTGTAAAGGGTAATGCACCCCGTATAGAAAGAGCTTTGCTCGATTAAAGAAGGTTGTAATTAAAGGAGCCATCTTTAGTTCAGATAGGAACCATTTTCGACTTTTGTCAGGAAAATAAGAAGAGAATGTAGATAAAAATAATGGCATCAGTATCAGTGCGCGTAGATGACAGCATTCCTCTATGCTCCCTTATCCAAAGAGAAATTAACTTGTGGCAATACTCTGTAAAGGGTAATGCAGCCCTGTATAGAAACAGCTTTTGCGTGAACAAAGAAGGTTCTAATTAAAGGAGCCATCCTTAGTTCAGATAGGAACCATTTTCGACTTCTGTCAGGAAAATAAGAAGAAACAGAAGATAAAACCTCCAGATGTACCTCTGCTGGCGACAGGCATCATGCATGTGGAAGGTAACAGACTGAAAAGGACACACCACCTTAAAAAGAAAAACAGACTGAAAAGGACACTACTGTCTAGTGTCTAGTGTTGCAATCAGAAAACCTGGTCCCAATCAGCAGGCACAGATTATAAGCATTCCTCCATGCTCTGAAAATGGTAGTGCGGCCCTGTATGTAAAGGAGTTTGCTTGAAGAAAGAAGATTCGATTAAATGAAGACACTTATTTCAGATAGGATCCATTATAGTTGGCTTTATCAGTTCTGTTAGGCATGTAAGGATAAAATTGAGACCCAAAACCTCCTGAAATTTCTTACTCAAATGTTTTGATTTTAGATTGAGAATTTCTGTACCTTGCTGAGCTCCCCCCAAATCATAGTATGTGATTCAATGCCTAACTACTATGAACAGGTTACAAATTGAAGAGGGAAAAAGAAAAACCAATAACTACATAACTCAAATTAAAAGAATTTTCTAAGAAGGACGAGCCAATTACTCCAATGACTTGATCTTGCCATTCTCTTCGATGTCCTCCTCGCTATCCGACGACTCGGAATCCTTGGGTTCCTCGAAGAACGCATCGATGAACGAGGAGCACTCCTCGGCCCAGCTGCGGCGGTTGGCGGACGCGCGCCACTGCTGGTCGGCGATCATCTCAGGCGACATGCCCCAGTTCTCGAGCTCCTCCTTGGTGTGGTGGACGAGGAGTGAGTACTCGCCGCCCGGGCCGAGCTGCATCACCCTGAACTCGCAGTTGTCAAAGTTGTTGAGGCGCTCGAACTGATCCACCGTCCACTTGAACCATTTCATGAGGAACACCCGCGACGTGAGCCCGTGCGAGACGATCACGAGGTTGGTCTCGCAGCTGGCGTCCTGCTCCAGCCTGCCCATGTCGATGTCCCGCCACAGCGACTCCAAGAAACCTGTTGCGGAGCAGAGCAGAGCAGAGCGCAAATGTTCAGAGCTCAGATTGATTATCAGAGCACAATGTTCAGACTTCATCGGAACATTAATAGATGATGGATCGACAAGGAGGAGGCTTACTGGCGACGCGGTCGAAGACGTCGGCGGCGGACTCGCCCTCGGGGAATCGGAAGAAGAACCGTCCGAAGCGCTGGCGCGTCTCCTTGACGGCGCGCATGCGCTCCTCGACCTGGAAGTTGCCGAAGTCCTGCTCCCGGACGCGGCACTCCTCGCGGACGCCGATGACGCGGTCGCGCGGGAAGGCGCGGCCGATCTCGCGCAGCGTGGCGCGGGTGCGCGCGTAGGGGGACACGTAGAAGTAGACCTTCCAGTTGGCGGCGGCGTCGGACGACGAGACGACGTCGCGGATGCGCTGCCCCGCCGCGCGCGCCTGGTCGGCGCCCAGCGGCGTGAGCGGGATGCGGTAGTCCGGCGTGGTGGTGTAGGCGGACATGTCCAGGTTGCCCTGGCTCTCGCCGTGGCGGACGAGGATGATCCGCTTGGGCAGCCGCCGCGCGCACTGCGGGTGGTGCTGCCGCGTCATCTCGCAGAAGAGGCACTGGTCCTTGCCGCCGGCGAGCTCGTCGTGGACCGCGGGGCGGGGGGTCGATGACATGGCTGGCGCCGAAGTGGTTGGGTGATGGAACGCGACCAACTTGGTTTGTGGGGTTCCCCGCACCGGCGATCTGAGCACCAGCTGGAGGAGGTTCCGCGGGTTTCGGCCTCGCTGGCACGGCAAGTCTGCGAAGAATGGCATAACATGGAGATTCTTGGTTAGTATATACTACTAGTTATTATTAACACCGCTGCTCTGCTTAGGACTAAGATAAATAAAATTCATTCATGCTGGATTTGACAACTCTAACATACAACCTTGCTCAATAGCATTTGACAAAGGGAAGAAAAAAAAATAAAAACAATCCATGCGCCAAGAAAGATGCACATTTGGAACAAACTGATTTTGCTTGATGCATGCTATACAAATCTGCTCAAATTATCTAGCCAAAATGCACACTAAATTGTTAAATGTACAGATCAATGCCATGTATCTACAAGGGGATGAGATGAATACACGCAACCCGATTAGATTCACCATTGTACAAGTTACGGCAGACTGATTGACGTGTCAAAGGTTTTTCTTTCCCCAAAGGTAGCGTCACAAATGACCAGACCAAGCATGGTGCTCACTAGAAAAGGTAGAATTCCCTCATCTGTCCACGTGACCAGACGCGGCGGTGCGCGCCGATACGGTGCTTGGCGTATACAAGTGTCTCTGCTCCCGTGTCGAGCAGTCGTCGGCGGTGCATGTGCCGTGCGCGTCAGACATGGGAACCGAACCGCCATGAGAAGCACCCGCGCAGCTCCTTCGCCGCCGCGCAAGTCGGCGGGTTGCGTGAGCCGTTCGCGCCGCGGCTAAAGCAAACGCCGCCGCGCAAGTCGGCGGGTTGCGTGAGCCGTTCGCGCCGCGGCTAAGGCAAACGGTGTGCGCTGACACGGCGTCCACGCAACGGCGCGGCCCGAACGCTTCTTCAATCAACTCACTACTCGGCATGTGCAAAAGCATCTCAACAAGAGACCTACCTGAGCCGACAGGCTTCAGACGAGGCTGATGGCGTCTATGCGTCGTGCTTGCGTCAAGTTCTGATGGTGACGTAGCTGAGCTCCCAACGGCCAACGCTGTACCTCGCTGAGTGCAGCACCGCAACAGTGTGCAGATACGCTGGGATCAATCCTTTTTAACAAGAGTCAGAGCTTAAGGGAGGACACCGTCGGTCGGAGCATGGAAATCCAAAGGTGTAACAGGTGACACGAGGGATTATTATTAACTTGCAAGCAATTCAATAATTTATAAAGTTGTAACAAGGCAGTGTTTACTATGAATCATGAAGAACACATTATCTCTACTATAATGGTGTGCTCCAATCGAGTGGTGGTTCAAAAGTTATTTGGAACTTAACTCTTTGTTCTAACTAACCACGCAATAAAGCTGCTTTCTGGAAAGAAAGGATCACTTCCTCAAGAAGAAAAGAAAGAATCATGAAGTGAAGCAATGTGCAGGTAGATACAAACAAAGCATGGAAGTGCCCTATGATGAAGTCCAGCTCAACAGATAACTCAAACACAGGAGGAATGGCTTTAAAGGTTTGCCTTTTGGGAACAGGATTGGTAGCACGCAGAAGCAACGTGCAGCATGCAACAAATGGATATGCGTCAGGCAAGGAAGTCCAGTTTAAACATTAGGCAGACCTAGTCTTCCAAGGACCGGAAATGAATGTAATACAAAATCAGCATAAGACACAGGATTCACTCACATTCCCGCAACACATGATGGATTATTTTGTGATTTCTGATGAATTCAAACTGGGTTTTCTGTTAACAAGAGTACTAAGATAGTTTCACGAACTCTACATTCAAAGCAGAACCTAGGCATCAGGTACAGACATGAGAGGATTGTCATCACCATCACCACATGCCCCAAAGGTAGGCAGGCAAACTTTTGAGAACGAGACTTGTCCCCTAAGGAAGTAAAACATCTCATGTGGCAATGTTTTGCTCCAATGCACGTAAACGGGAAAGATAACTGGATCCAGATCGGAGTGCAGTGCACTTCCAACTTATTTTTTCCCCGTATCTTTAGCAAAACTCTTTAACCATCGTTGAAGAAAAGCTGGACTTTTTTTCCCTTTTCTCTATTTCAACATAGAACGGAGTAGTTTCAAACACACACACACACACACTACAGCAGAGTAGATGTATTGAATACCAACGAAACAGATCCAAAGACAAGAACATTTTTATCAATTTCATTTGTAACGAGCAGCCTTTAACTGGCAACCGGCTGAAACCGGCAACCTCTGAGACAGCCAACTTTTGAAAATTTTATGGCCATTTGAGACTAATAAGGATTTAGTTCTATATACGGAGAAGAAGCAAGCAGTGGAATGCAATCTCAGGTCAAAAAAAAAAGTGGAGTGCAATCTTAAACTAAAGGGACAAGATATCTGGTTAATGGGCCTTGTTAAAGTGCTAGCTAAACTAGTATCAAATAATAGCACCCATATTAGCCCACAACAACGGGAGACACCATGATTTGGGGCCAACATTTCATCATATGCTTGTCCAGTGATTCAAATGTTTGATGCATCTAGGGAGGGGTCGTTGATTGTACAAAATGAACTATCTATGACTTTTAAGATTGTGGGACACAACTAATGAAAAGCTTCCTGGGCATCAAGAAATTAGCATTGACATATCGCTGTTTTAAACATCATGCAAGAAATGGCAGTAACACCCTCCACTTTCTATGGTTATAGTGAACAGAGTTAGGGAGAAAGAGATATTCTCATGCATGAATTATGCTAAGATTGAGGCCTAACCTTTGAGTCTTTGACACAGCACAAAAGATAGAATTTTTGACAAATTGTCAATAGCTAAGGAACAAAAAATTAAAAATATTTTGAAGCATTGTTGATAGCGAAGGCATGAAAAAAAATCGTTCTCATTGCTTCCCACCAAGTTTTCTGTTCAACTATCTGGGAATATAAACCAAACAGGGGACATTCGTAGCTCGAGACATAATCTATAATAGCTGGCTCTCTTTTAATAAATTCTGTTCTAAAGAAAAGGGCACAAATCATGCTCAATCATGTCCACCGAATCATGTCCATAAGGTGGACATTGATGGGCTAGTGATATATAATGCCCTAACTGCAGTTTATCATAAGGTTTGAAACTTTGATATAACTGTGAGTGCATAAAATTGATAAACCTTGGCAGGCATGAATGCAATTACTTTTTGGGGATGACGTAAGCACTTTCTTTGATTGATTCTTAACTCTTCTTAGAGTCCCATTTTTTACAACTGAATGTAGGAAAGGACCTAGATATGATGAATGGGAAAAGGGTCAAAGTATGCTTCTTTTTTTTTCGTCCTCGTATAGCCCAGTCCAGCGAGTCAAATATGTCTAACACAATCTCTTGGTCACTGCCGAAGTATCCTATTATAAAATTCCAAAACAATAAAGTTCTCCTAAAGCCGAAGGGTGGGACCAGCAGGAGGCTCTCTTCAATTGCAGATTTTACTAATAGTGTGCTGCACTTTTTGTCACCCTCAAAAGATACAGAACGCCCAAGCTACAAGGCTTCCTAACTAAAACTCCAAGTTAAAATTCTACAGTAGAGTGGCTCAACTGTAGTTGAACTTTGAATAGCTAATCCACACACAACTCAGGTACTCCGTACTCGGTTATTCTCTGATATAAGTGGCAGCTTTATACTGATAGTTATCCCTCCTTAACAATTAGACAACTTGTCATACAACAGCATACCAAAACATTTTATTTATGGGCTCAAATAATTTCCTACAATCGTAATAACAAAATTTTCAGTTTCTTGCTGTAAAAATTCGTTAAAATAGGACTATTTTGTAATAGTTGAAACCTTGGAATACAGACACAACTATTTTGAATGGCAGATCATCAAAACGGCCCCCTCGTATTTAGTTTCTCAATGATTGTCTATAAACACACACACGAACTCTTTCCTCAATGAACAGTCTAATCAGAGAAAAAGGCGCACACCCAAATTTTGTTTACTTTCATGCAATTTCTATGATGCACTAAGCTTGTTTGCCATTCCATACTGCAACAATTGATGCCAATCGAAGGAAACCAACATCAGGACTTGCGGCAACACTAACAACTCAGTCTATGAAATTCAGTCGAAACTGGAGAAACAAGTAATAAAACTTCACTAAAATTGACGGCAGGAATTAGTGCTTACCAAGAAGTCACCTTCTTTATTCCAAAATTATTGTCAATTCCCTGATCAGGTTAAAAATGTGTGCTTCTCAAAAGTCTTGAGTCCCAATTATCAAACTATCTACATCAACAAATTAGTCAAAATCCTAAATGTAGTGCTGCAGATGATAATAGCAGTATCAAAAGTAATGGTAATTGATATTATAGCATGTTGAACCATCCTGTAGAATTCTAAGGGAGTATAATCGTGCAAATGGCCTGCTGGGAAACAGGACCCCATTCTATGGATTTGTTGCATAATTCTTTTTGATTCAATATGAAAACGACCCATAGAAGAATAAAAACATTGGCAACTTCCATTTCCAACGAAGGGGAGAATCTTCACATATATTGTTTGCATGTCTTCAAAATAAGGTTCGAGTATTACAGAATGAAATGGAGAGAGTTCTTGTGTTTTTTGCACTCAACTAGATATGTACTGGGACTGTGCAGGTTATGAAACAGAAGTGGAATTTAACAGGAAGTTGTTTTCTGGAGCAAGCGTCAATTGAAATTATGGCATGGCGTGTGGTAATAAGACTGAGAAATGCTAAGTATTTTCAGCAATTTATGTAGACAGAATTCTATGTAATTTTGCATTTTCTGAACTGGACGAGGGTGACCTCACTGCTCCAGGGATCAACGCATCCTTAAACAAAGAAAAGAAGAGGATGATCATTACTTAATGCTTATCGGTGGATCACGTGCGTAGCTTTCCAGATTTCGTGTTTCACCTGTTGATAAGAGATAGACAGACATGCAGGGCGGTCCAAATATCAGTTTCAGTCACATGAAAATTCTGTCACATTGTAGCGTAGGATCAAAACTCAAAAAGATGACTAGAAAGGGCAATGATAACTACAACCTGATGAAATTGATAGCTCAAGCAAGTATAACTACAATAGGAAAATAGAATCTGAGTGAATAGTAAGTAGAAGAATATTTCTCCTTTTGTACTTTTCCACAAAACATTTGTTCAATCAGTTGCCAAGACAAAAAAAGAAAAGATCTGACCACCAATGAGGCACAGAAATAAGTGATAATGAATCAATACAACCAAATAATTCAGGTCTACGCCTCATTTAGAGATGAGGCCAAGATTAAGTGTTGAATTGGGTTAGAGTGCTGTCTGAGTCCTAAGACAAAATGCTTGACCCTAATAATAGAATGAAGTTCTGATATGATCACCAAGGTTCATCATCAATGTGATGTTTCAAATAACATAGTAGTTAAAAATTTATCATGCTAGAAACCAGAACATAATATAATTGACATTCCAAATATAACTTTGTACATGCAGCCACCTCTCTGTTGTAAATCTCAATCTGAGCTACAATATGCCGCGTAGTGCGTACCCCGCACCCATTCAGCAAGTCGAAACAGAGACCCCTCATAGTGATAGTGTAGCCCTATTATACATTCCCCTTTCGTGATGACTCTACATGAGCTTGGGGAATGACCTCTGTTTACCTCTACCCAGCAATAGCAGCATCGGCACTCCCATTGCCCAGCTCAGTCCATGCACCTACAAAGCCACACCCTCCACGAGCCCCCTCTGAACTCATCATGCCATCGGAACCCCTCCCGTGGGATCCAATCTCCTCAACACGCCTCATTTCCCGTCCCAAACCCAATCAGACCCAGTCCACTCCACGCCAGGAGAAACAGCAACCAAAATCGGGCACCCGCCTCACACACCTAACTTGCCATCCTAACCCAATTCGTGCGCCGTCGAGCCTCAGAACAACCCGGCAGCTACCCCCACCCTGAATTTGAACCCGCCGCCCGGCCCAGCTAGATTTGGAGCCACGGATCAAGCGGCTGCGAGGAGGAGCAAAATGGCACGGACATGGAGAATAAATCGAAGCTCGCAGAGATTAGGAACGAGGGAATTCGACCTCGAGAAGAATCGCAGCGCTTACCTCGTCGTCGTCGCTGTCCCGTTGTTGCGAATGCGGCGGGAGCAGAGAGGGAGGCGAGGAGGGAGACGCGTCGGTTTCGGAGGTCCAAAATGGCAGGCGAGAAAGGGATTTCTGGCAGGTGGGGCCGCGGAGATCTGCCGCGGAGATAGATGACCCTCTTTTCGCCAAGAAAGTGGCAAAATCCCTGTCGATGTCATGTGGGCCAGGCTAAAGGACGATCCAACGGTACCGTAGGTGGTTGAGTAGCTGACGACACGAGATGACGAGATGCGGTCATGCGGACAAGCCTGCGCGTGCCGAGGGCGTGGGTCTGACAGATGGGTCACACCATGACGGGGATGCTACTCACGGTCACACTCTCCACGAAAGAGGAAAACTTTTTTTTTTGCATTTCTCTAGTCTTCCAACGTCTCAATTATCAGTTGAAAAAACAAGACCTGGAAACCTTGTCAAATGTTCAGTAAATTTTGTTTCAACCGGCCAAGAAAATAAAGTATACATGGCTTGTTAGCAAGTCACATGCATTTTTGTTTCCCATATAATTACCATCATTTGAAACAAAATCTGGTTTTTGTTTCTACGAGAAACCAAAACCAGGATTTTATCTGTCGTTTCTGATTTCAAATGTGGAAAAAGGGAAGTGTTTAATATTGATTCTAGCTTTGGCCCGTTGGTTAGATTTATCTTGTTTCTGGTCAGATATCGAAATTGAAGCCCAACCAAACAGTGACAAAATGAAATCCATGGGCGCGTTCGGCGTCTTCCCCTCTAAAATTTAATTACAAAGTTTAATTACAAAACTAACTGTAGAACTTCCGGTCTAAATCGCGAGACGAATCTAATAAGGGTAGTTAAGCCATGATTAGATGACGGTTACTGTAGTATTAGTGTAACATCACTGTTGCAAAACATAGATTAATTAGGCTCATTAGAATCGCCTCGCAAAGATGTAACCGTCTGTAAAAAGGTTGTCATTAGACTTTATTTAGTACTCTTAAATAATACGATTCTCTTTAATGCTAAAATTTAGAGGGCTCTAAATCCCGGTACCGAACGCGCCCCATATGTTCATCCCTCCAAAATATTAGTTCAAGATATTCTCTTGAGGGAACCTTATATCTGACATTTTGTTTTGTTATGCATGGATTCAAGGCTTCAAGATTCACCCACAACCACAAAGAGATATTGTTGGAACATATTAAGCTGAGGTTTCAGATTCAGATCTAGTTGTGTTGTGATTTGCATGTTGTGTACAAAACACACACAAAATATCTAAGGTACACATTAATTTTTTCTAAAAAAATAAAATTATATTCATAAATGCACACCCCCAAACACATCTAACTTTTAAGATACAAATTATTCTCTTCATAAATGTTTAGATATCCTTTGTTCAAGCTTCATTTGTTTGATTGAAAAATATAAAAACACATAGAATCTACTAAGTTACGGCAACGTGATTGACATGTTTTTTTCTTCTCTATCTTTATTTCTCTTTTATTTTATTGATGTTGCCTTTCATGTGAGCCATGAACGTGAACCACATTTATTATGGATTTGTAGTATTCATTATTTGGAAGAATGTAAGATTATACTATATTTAGAGGTGCAAGAATTATACATTCATTTAAAGATGACAATCTTTCTATCATAAATGCACATGCAACACTATCACATCTAAGGCCTCATTGCCAAGGGTATGTAATTTAAATTATGCTTCTCTCTACTGTACTATATAGGTCAGAGACATTACACATATGCAGCAATGAATCACATAATGCTTCATATAAGTATCATACCATTTTAATCAGAAGAGTGATTTTTTTGTCAAAAAATGCATATTTTAGATAAAGCAATGACACATGAGACCACTTGAAATCTACAATTAACTTATATGTTTGTGATTTCCATTCTCAAGATACTTTAAGAAATACATATGTTTAATAAGATATGTTTTTCTATTTACATCTTTAATAAGATATATTTTTTTAAGACGTGAGATATTATATGTTCCCAACATATCTAAGTCACTAGTGAATTGAACTTATGAAATATTCTTGATTTCTTATGCTTGACATTTTACAAAAGTTCTTATACTATAAATTTTATAATGTAACCATCTAAGCTTGATATAATAATGAAATTATAATATTATGAAAGTAGTTCTAACAACCTGTTTAAATAATAGCATCATGTACCAAGTGTAAATTTGTTAGGACATAAGCAACCAAATGATAAAGAAGCTTGCAACGTAAAGTAAAAAGAATGTATTTGATCATCTAAAGTAGTTAGGACATATTAAGACTCTTCAGTTTTCACTTCTTTAAAATGCCATATAATAAGAAAAGTAAATGTTGATAGCCGCTACTCAACACCAAGCAATCTACAATAAGTATGTTCCAAACATGACCTAGAAACAATTTTGCCCAACCACTCGAATGCTTTTGTATCATGTTTGAGTGAAGCAAAGATAAGCACAGTTTTGCTAGATCTTGTCTCCCACTATTCAACAAATAAAGAATCCTATAGTCGCATAAAGCAACATACATTTGCGATTTGAAAATTACGAGCTAGCTTTACGACAAAATATTGCTAATTCCAATATCACGTTTCAGAAATCAATATACTTGCTCAACACGCAAAATCTACATTTTCGCGCCAATTCATGCATACGTTACAGTTACGTACGTCTTGCACGTTCAGATTCAGCCAATTCACACAATATTAAATAACTAGACGCCACGAAGCTACTCAACGACTGAAAACTAAAATTTGTCGAGTCCTACTTCCCGCCAAACCATGCAATCCTAAATCTAACCCTAGATGCTAGGGCTCAATATTCCTACCATCTTCGGAGGATACACAACCTTGCCCAATTGCCTAACATGTCATCTCTATCCCACAATGAGACGACCACATCAGCCCTCAGTCACCATGGCAGTACATGTGACAGCCACATCAGCACTCAGTACGAGAAATAGGGCCAGAAATTGTAGGTGAGTAGGGAAGAAATGAAAACCATGACTGCTGCAGACGCAGGCATCGAGTAAGCGGTGTGCTGACTCTCTCATCAGGCGTTCCACGCAGGGGCGTCCGTTTCTTCTCCCTCGGCCCTTCTCATCTCCTCCCCTCTCCTCTGCACACCCACATACACCACCATACTCTCTCCCCTTTGTCCACTCCTCGATCACCAGCCGGCTCCGCTTCGATCCCCTCGGATCCAATCCGGTACGTGCCTCGATCCGCCCGCCCAATCCCTGCCCCCGGCTCCCGCTCAATTGGATCAAGAATTCGTTCGCCCATCTGATCCTGGAACGCCGGCCGCTGGTGTGTTTTTTCGTGGTTCTTGATTCGTTTTGGCCTCCGGAATCTCACAATATCGCTTTCTGAATTTTCCAGGATTTTCTCTTGATTTGGTGCCCGAGAATAAGGTCGGTCCAATCCGCCTGTGGATAAATTCCTTTGGATTCGTTGGTGTCCTGATGTCTACTGCCGCGGACTCGGCGCCGCCGTCGGGGTCGTCGCAGCAGGAGATGGCCTCCAGCCGGAATAAGCGAAAGTACCGCGCAGACCCGACGTCCGGCGAGCTGGGCCCCTTTGGCCTCGAGTATCCGATGACGGCGGATTATGTAGGCTTGGAATTCATGGCGGCTGAGAAGGCCGCCATGGCGGGGGGGGGCGGCC